>JAJEJO010000305.1:84804-107902 GCA_020662805.1 Glaucomys volans | reverse complement strand
GGGCAGCCTGTGCTGTGCCGCCCACTCCTCACGCGCAGTTCAACTCTGCCCTCCGACATCGCGCAAGCATCACCTCCTCCATCTGCTGTCTCTACCCCACGGGGTCAGTTTTGGTGGCCTGCACTCCCCTGGGACCCGTCCCCAGGGCGGCCTGCGTCACCTCTCCTGGAAGCTGCCTGTGCGCGTGTCCTTGGGGATGGCGGGTTCAGGGCTCAGCAGTGGCACCTGAGCAGTCTCCCGGTCCTGCAGCTGGACCCACAGGGCGTCCAGGGCTGCTGGAGCCGCTGGAAAGAGGGAGGCCGTTCCTAGAGTTGCCTGCTCGGCCGGCAGTCACCCTGTGGGCTTCGGGAGTGAGGGCCAAGGTCACGTTCCAAGTGGCCTGGACGTTCTGGGCTTGAGTTAAAGAACGGACAGTGATACCAGCTGCAGACTCGGGCGAACACCTCAAAGGGAGGTGCGTGGGGTCTGCAGTGCCGCTCAGAAGGCGCGGGAGGTCCAGGGAGAGCTTGCCGGGCCAGGGGGGCCTGCGGGGTCTCTGGCTCCCCTTGAAGGCTGTGGGACGCGTGTAAGAAACACCCCCAGCAGAAGCAGGGGGCCCCGACTCTGTGACCTGCCGGTTGCGCTTACTAACCAGCAGCCCTTGGGGTTGGGAGGCCTGCAGGTCGGTCACGTGACAGCAGAGACCGTTCCCCTCACCTGAGGACGTGGAAAGGGCGTCTTCCCGCTTCCTCCTTAGGGAGGAGCTAAGGCAAATCCCGACCTGTGTGATGTGGTGACAGTGGGAGGATGGCCGTGTGGCAGACTGAGGCCGGGCCTCCTGGAGAGGCTCCCTTCCCGGCACAGCGCCCCTCCCTGTGGACCCCCAAGCCCTGAGCCCTGCAGGGCCCCCACAGCCCGCAGAGAGTACCCGCTGGAGAGGGCAGAGTGGACTTCAGACCAAGTGGCCACCGTGCTGCGCACTGGGCTGGGAGGCAGGCCGGCAGAAAGCAGAGGGGTGCTTGCTCCGTGCTGATGACTCCCGGCTGCCGCGCCCGCCCTCAGAGCCAGCTCGGAGCTGGACTTCCCCGGAGCGAACACCTGGAAGGTGCAAAGTGGGGTGCAGGGTGTGGGGCGGGACAGGCGCCTCTGCTCAGCAGGCGTTTCTCACCTGCACAGCACCAGAGGCAGCCACGAAGCCAGTGGCCACGGTATCTGTGTTGCCCTCTGCTCGCCAAAACCCCCGAGAGGTTGAGGTCCCGGAGAGAGCCTGGCTCAGGGAGGACAGCTGTGCACAGCGCCGTCCTCAGGAGCGAAACAGTCAGGACCCGGGATCCAGGGCAGAATCCCAGGAGGTCCTGGTGCCTCCCCAGGTGCCTCCCCTGGTGTCTCCCCTGGTGTCTCCTCAGGTGCCTCCCCAAGTGTCTCCCCAGGTGCCTCCCCAGGTGTTTCCCCTGGTGCCTCCCCAGGTGTCTCCCCAGGTGCCTCCCCAGGTGTTTCCCCTGGTGCCTCCCCAGGTGTCTCCCCAGGTGCCTCCCCAGGTGTCTCCCCAGGTGCCTCCCCTGGTGCCTCCCCAGGTGTCTCCCCAGGTGCCTCCCCAGGTGTGTCCCCAGGTGCCTCCCTAGGTGTTTCCCCTGGTGCCTCCCCTGATGCATCCTCAGGTGCCTCCCCAGGTGCCTCCCCGGTTGTCTCCCCAGGTGCCTCCCCAGGTGCCTCCCCAGGTGTCTCCCCTGGTGGGAGCAGCAGGTAGAGTTTTTGATAGAAGTTCCTGGCTATGGCAGAGACGTCAGGTGCAGTGCAGGTGGGAAATGAGGCCTGTGGACCGGGGCCTCTCCCTCTGGCATGTCCTTTCAGTCACAGGCGTTACCCCCCTCCCCAATGGCCGTAGAGGGTCTGAAGTTCTGGGCTGTGTCGAGGTCATGGGGAGAGCTGGCTGGTGGTCCGAGCCCCTCCTCGTGAGCCCTAATTGCCAATGCCGAGGGGAACATGCACACCCTCGCTGCGGGCCTCGCCTAGCAGAGGGGCAGAGGGAGCTCCCGCCCCATCTCCATCCCAGAGGCCGTGGGAGGTTGGGAGGAGCTGAACGTTGGGTCCATCTTTCTCTGGATTTGGTGCTGGCATTTGTAAACGCACCTGCAGAAAAAACCAGATTGTGTAGAGAAGGTACAGGACGGAGTGGGTGATGGGCAGTCAGGCTGCACCTGCAGCTCTGGCCCAGCCCGGGACTGGGGCTCGAGACAGAGTGTTGAGGTGGCGGGCCTGACCGCGGCCAGGGATCAGCTGCTTGGAAGTTCCCTGTTGATCCGGTTTGAAGACAAATTAGGCCCTGACCTTCCCACACCCCCACACCCTGACAAATGCCGACGGCAGGGATTCCGACAGCCCCGTGGTTCTGTGGGAGCCGTCCCGGCCTCAGCCTCGCGGTCCTCAGGGCGGTCCCTGTCCTCTGTGCTCAGTGCCCGTGCAGGACCCTGCGCCGCTCACGGGCAGCTCGCTGGGTAGGCGGGAGTCCAGAGACCCCCGGTGCCCACCGCCTCACGCCCAGCCCCGTGTGGCTCCGGTTGCGGAGGGAGGTTTCCTCTTGGCAGGAGGTGCAGCCGAGACCCTCTCCGGAGGGGCTTTCCCGGAATCCCATGGACAGTTTCCACACAGCCATCTTTTTTCCTGCTTTGAAGCTCTAGAGAGAGCGGAGGAGGAACCTGGCACTGCTTGCTGAGGTCTGGACCTCTGCGGTGAGGTGGCATTTGGTTGAGGGAAACACAGGCTGAGAGTGAAGGCGTCATGTGTCAGCCAGGCCGCTCAACTTGTTTTAAGAAAAGAATCGTATCTTGCACACGATGCTTTTTCGTATTCACTTTCTTGACAAGATAGCAAAGTTCTCGAAGGCACTGTTTCTTGGACTGAGCGACCCCAGCAGTGTAGGGAGGTCAGGACCCCCGGCCTTCAGCTGGGGAAGTGGATGGAGCCAGAAGTTCCGATTTTATTTAACCCGATGGATTCGGTTTCTCAGGCAGGGCCACACCTTGGGGGCAGCCGGAAGGTGAGTGGGGTGCTGGCTGGAGCCTTGAGAAGCTTGTCAGGGGTCAGAAGGGATCACAAATCAGGGGCCAGAAGGAACAGAAAATCAGAGCTCGGCCAGCGGTCTCGGACAAAGAGTGGAAGTTGCAGCCGTGGGGCTCGGTCTGCGGTGGGGCCCGGGAGGCCCAGCGTGAGGCTGAGCGCCTGTCCACCCAGCCTCCCGGTGAGGCCAGGCGCCCCTATCCACCCTCCTCCCAGCTTCCTCGCCGGCTGGGAGACTTAGAGTGGGATTCTGTTGGAGAGCTCCTGCGGCTGTGGCCCGAGGAGCAGCTCCCAGAGGCCGCCCAGGCCGTCCCCTCTGCTGCCTCCTCGTCACCAAGCTTGGCTTCCACATGACGGAAGTCGGGCTGGCAACGATTCTCACCACGATTTACAAGATGAACGCAGGACAGCATCGTGGAGGCTGAGCAGCCCTGACGGAGGCGTACGTGGTCCCACCCCTTCCCAGACCGTCTCTGGGACGGTCCAGGCTGCCTGTCCACCCCGCTCCTTCCCTGGCTTTGGGGTTTCCTTCTGAAGTCAAAGCTGGTGGGACTTTCCCCTGGAATGTCGTCTGGCACCAGGCAACTGGAAGCCCGCGTCCAGGGCCAGTTTCCTGTGCGGGGCACCCTCCCTGGCGGCCGTGTGCCTTGGTGGAGGCGCCTGTGCACTGTGACAGAGGGCGGGTGACACGGAGCTTCCCTCTGTACCGGAAGAGGCAAGAGGAGCTGGGCTGGGAGAGTCGCCGGGTCGCCCGCGCAGTCTCGCGCTCTGGCTGCCCGGGAACCCTGCACAGCACTCGCTCCCTGCTGTCTGGAGACTCTCGCTGGCTGTGGTCACTGGGTGCCAGGTCAGTGGAGAGCAGGACACAGGCCCATGTGTGCGGCAAACTCGCACTTGGGCAGTTTCCAGAGGAAGGGCCGAGAGGTGAGCTTGGGAGACGAAGCGTCCACAGGGTGCGGCGTGGCCGCATGGAGGCCTGGCCCGGCTGTCCCTGCACGCGATCCAGAGTGCGTGCCTCTGCGTGTGCACCGTGTGTCCCTGCGAGTCCCCCAGCAGCCTGCAGAGTGCTTGGGGTGCCCAGCAATCGCTCGTCCCTGGGCGAGGCTGTCGGCAGAGCCCAGCACGGCTCAGGCGTCCACCTGCTGGGGCGCCTCTTGAAAGCAGTTGGCTCACCTCTGCTCCTCGTGGTTTCCCTCTGCTTAATTGCAGGTGATGATTCAAAAGCGCCTTCACCTGTTTTCGCCGCTTTCATCTTCGCAGACAAAGCAGGTGGGGCTGGGCCTTGATCTGGGGCGTGCTCGGGCCCTGCATTGAAGGGCTGGCTCACCCGCAGGCTTTTAAGGGTTTTGGGGGTTAAACTGATGAGCATGTGGAGTAGGTTGAAGCTTTGTTGTTTGGCAGATTTTGTGTGTTTGTTATTCTTTTATCTGTGGAGAGACTGGGGGCACACGTCGCCCTCTCTCCAGGCTCAGGTCTGCCTTGGGGTCTGTCACCGCCTGGAAGGGCTCTGACAGTGAGACATTCTTGTTGTGTTTCTGTTTCTTAAGTGAATATGCCCTGAATCCAAGTACCCAAGTGTCTAGCTCTGCAGAGTCCAGAGCCACGGCAGGGTTTGTGCTGGCTGGGACGTGCCAGCTGGTGGACAGTGGCCATGCCTCCCTGCAGCAGTGAGACAGCATCCACACCCTCCTGGCTTGGGGCAGAAGCTCGGTGACTTCTCTGGGGGACGCTGGGAGTCTCGTTTCGCTTGTGCTCGCTTCTTTGGAGCTGCTTTGTTCAGAGCAGACCTGAGCGGGTTCGCAGTGGACTCGCTGTCCTTAGGAACCCCTTGCCCTGGAGACGCACCCGGCCCTGAGCCGCAGTCTCCCGTCTGCAGGTGTGAACACAGGCAGGGTGCAGCCGGCGGTGTGCCCTCCATGTGGGAGGAGGCCCCTCTGCAGACCTCTGTGCCCAGCCAGCGTGGTGGGAAGGGCAGGGCTGTGTGGTGAGCACTGGGCCCCACGTGCTCACGTTGAGGTGGGGTGAGGGGAACGTGGCAAGCTCTTTTCTTTCCAGTAGTCGGCACTCAGCATGAGGAATGTTCAGGAAGCTCCTGTGACTTTGTCTTCGGCCCTCTCCTTGGGTGGAGGTGATCAGACTCTGCCCACACTTGCCAAGCACTCCCCTCTGCTTAGCTCTTGGTAAATACAGCCGTGTGCCCTCCCCCACGGGCCATTCCCGCAGTTTCATTCACTACCGTGCTGCGTCTAATCACATCTCTGGGAAATAAGATGAGAAAGTTATGCTCTTTTACTCCATCAGATTTAATAAGTTTGGACGCAGTCCAAGTACCAGGCATTAATCACACTTAAACCCGGGCCTCCATAGTTCATCCACCCAGCGCCTTGGTGTCAGAGACATAAAGCAGCTCTCCAGCCCAGGTGCCCTCTGACTCCAGCGCTTCCCTGTGTTCATCAAACTGGCTTCGTCTGGAGGCCCGGGTGGGGGCGGGGCGGGGGCTCCAGATCACGCACCACGTTCCCTTGTGAATTTTCCTTTCCTCGACTTTCTAAACCCAGTTTCCAAGCTCTGCAGAATTGAAAGTGGTTGTGCAGCGGGGTGAGCGTGGATTAAGAAGAGCCAGCCGCATGGGCAGCCGGAGAGCTGGGTTCCGGTCAGAGCGGAGAGGAGCGTCCTTCCCGTCGGCTGGCTCTCCGTCTTGGGGTCTGCATTCGGCATGGGCCATGAGTGGGCCGCCGAGCTTGCCCATGTTCCAGCAGGTGGGCATGGCGAGAGGACAGGATGGTTGGCCCCAGGGACTGGGGCTGGAGGGACACGGGCAGGAGGTGCTGATGAAGACGCCTCTCACCCACGCCGTGCCCTCTGCTTCTCAGCTGCAGTCCTCACCGCCTCCATCGCCTAGCCAGGAACAGGCTTTCTAGAATATTCTTCCTCATTTTCTTTTGGTAAGAACATCTTGTTGAGGAGTTCTTTTCTTATTTAACCAGAGGGACACAAGTTTGCCCTTGTTGGTGTGAGGCTGAAGTGGCCACTGTGCTCGGGTGGACAGGAACACACCGAGAGTGGAAATTGCCTGGGGCGACGCTCACGGGCGGGGGTGCTTGGGTCACTGTCTGCAGCAGGTGTGGCCACCGCTGCCCAGCACGGCTGTGTGCATGCTGGTCACACTGTGCGTGGGCACTCCATCCCCTCGGGACGTGTGTGCCTCTGACACGGGGTTCGCACTCTGGGCATGAAGACAAGGCCTGCGTGTTAATCGACATGCCACCAAGGGGGTGGCCGGTAGTTGTGGGTTGTGCGTGCAGATGGAAGCTGAGGAGCCCCGAGGAGGGACGGACGGGGTGGGCCGGAGATGCCAGGCGGCTGGAAAGCCACCAGGGAGAGGACGTCCTCCGTCCCGGTCTGAGGCCCTGCCTCTAGCCTCGCTCGCTATTCCCTGGGCCGTCCAGGGCCTCACGCTGGACTCTGTGGCCGAGGCGTGCCCACCGCCCAGGGGTTTTCTGGAAGCATGCCCTGTGAGTTCTAGGTGTTCCAGCCTCAGCCTGGGCCTGCCGAGGGCGACCTGGGCTGAAGCCCCTCACCCAGTGACGCAGATGAGAAAACCAGCCCCAGCAACGGACCGACTTCAGACAGATGGGTCTCAGCGCGGGGCTTTGCGTGCTCTTTAGGAAGTGTGGCTCGGACCCCTGCCTTTCCTCAGCTGTGTCTGCGGTTGGTGCTGCCTTGGTGCTCGCGTTCCCAGTTCAGAATGGTTTGGCTGGGTGTCTTGGTCTGCTCGTCCTGAGTCAGTGCAGTTGTGTGTCTGTGCACATGTGACCTAAGCCTGGGGACACACGAGTCAGCAGGCGTGGGAGGTCTGGTGGCCTGAGCGCAGCGCTGGGGAGAAGGCTTGCGTTTCCCAGGAAGTTGACCACTCTGTGTGGTGGCACGAGCGCTCCTGGAGAATCTCTTAATTCACATGACGTCAGACTGTGAAGGTGGCTGCCTGCGTGATTCATTCCTTGGGCATTAATTTAAGAAGTATTTATTGAATGCTGTGAGGAGCTGGCCGCTGTCCAGGGCTGGGCTGGGGGGATGAGCTCAGCACAGCCTCCTGTTCCCACAGAGCTTGCATTGCCCGCCGTGAGGGAAGCAGAAAATAATGATAATGAGAATCCATAGGGTTAGAATTGCCGGGTGCTGGGAAGAAGCGAGTGTAGGGAAGGAGGGATGGGGAGCAGGTGGGCGGTGGCCACTTCACCTGGTCCAGCAGGCCCTGTGGATACAGGCCACCGAGCAGCAAGCCGAACGCAGCCAACTAGTGAGCTTGAGAAGTCTAAGGGAGAGAATGTTCTGGAAGGAACAGGAAGTGGAGTGAGAGTGTGCCCAGCGTGCTCAGTGAGCATCTATTGTGCTCTCCCAGCATACGTCGTCCATATGAATATATTTTTATTGTAACCCAGAATTTCAAGTATGGATGAATTGCCTTCCCAGCCAGGTTTACGACTGAGAATTGGAACTGTGATTTCACGCGTCTTTACCTCCATAATGTCAGGCCCATAACAGGTGCCCAACCAATACGCGTTAAGCTCAGTGGAACAATGGTATCAAATATTGAACTAATACTAACCCTCACATAATGGATGCGCCGCCGCGCGGGACCCTTTCCAGGAGGAGAAGGGCTACCACGATCTTTCTCTTTCGAGAGTTGCCTTTCCACTAAGACCTCTTCCAGTCTCATCAGGCTCCAAGGAATGACTGAACGCTTCCCGGAAAGCCGTCTAGTGCTGCATATTTAATGGAATTTTCCTAACCGTAGAGTGTCCAGAAGGTAAAGGCTGTCCTCGGCACGTCTGCAGAGAGGGACGAGTGGTCACAGCTGCCCCGGAGCACGCGGGCGCCCGCCATGGAAGCCTGGATGGTGTCTCGGTGCCCCTCAGAGCCTCCAGAGGCCCACCTGCCGTGTGTGCAGCTTTTATCTGTCTGGATCGTTCCCACGAAGCTGGGTGGGAAACGAAGGTGCGTCTCACTTTGTCCGAGAGGCGTGCTCCGAAAGGGGTGTGCCGGGGCTGGGGTGAGTGGAGAGCCTGCCCACGTGTCGGGGAGTCTGGTGTGCAGGAGATCCAGGTCGTCCTGGCCAGCACGGAGCCCTTGTGGGAGGGTCCCAGCCCAGCTCGCAGAGAAGCGGCCTCCTGAGGCACACCTGTGCATCGCAGCTACGGGAGCAGCAGGCGGTAAGTGCAAAGGCCCTGCGCGGGGCCGGTTCTTGGAGTGACTGAGAAGCATCGGGAGCCATTCCACTGACTCCCAAAGCACGTGTGTCTGTGTAGCCTCTGTCCAGGTGGCTTTGGGGCGAGGGGTGGGACCAAACTGAGGACTCAACACTTTTTTGACACACGATGACATTCCTGAGCTTGAAGGAGCTCGGGAGGCCTGCGAGGACAGGAGGCTCTGCCCACCACGGTGACCAGAGGCCGTTGTTCCCGGCAGCGGGTTCAGTTGCTTCTGGGGAAGATGGAGACTCAGGGAGGAGGGGCTGGCCAGCTGGGCTGGAGGTGCAAGCAGGGAGCAGCCCCCGAGCCACCCTCAGGAGCCAGGTGCGGCTTTGAGAGAGCCACACAGCTAGCTGGACGCACGTCAGGTGTCCCTCGCCAAGTGCCACCAGAGTGCCCAGGATCCCCGATTGCGGAGGCCGTGTGAGGAGTCTGCCCTTGAAGCAGGCCTAGGTCTCTTCTCTCCCAACCTCGCTCCTTTGGGATTCCCGGGTGGAAGTGTGAAACACCAGCTGCTTTAACTCAGGAGAAAAATCTGTCAGGGATCTTTCAAGACATTTCATAGAATTTATGTATCTGCTGTCGACCTTTGACTCAGGCCAGAAATTATTAATTGGGCAATTTGAATGATCTTGATATTGATTTAAGCCTTTAGATGCTTTTTTAGATGTTTTATCCTAATGCCATCATGAGAATCGGGGCAAAAATGAGTCTCTCATTCATCAGCGTCCCACACCCACCTGTGCACACGGCACCTGGCCAAGCCCTCTGGTCCCTAACCACGCTTTGACATCTGTCTGCGTTTCAGGCAGATCGGGGGCATTCCCCGACTGCTGGCCACAGGGCCCTGAACTCCACTCTGCAGAGTTGCCAAGGAGCCTCCGTTCAGCACGTTGTGCCCAAGAAAGTCGTCCAGATGCTGACTGCCAACTCGAGTGATCCCGCCTGGTGACTTCCTTGGGCATTTAGACGGAGGGTGTCAGACCTGGAATGGAGGACGCCTGCCTCCCCAGAGCTTGCTCCACACCTGACCACAGGCACGCACAACACGGGACGACCACCAGGGTCTGCGCGAGGAGCTGGGGACGGGGCGGTCTCCCTGGCGACGCAGACGGCCACCTCACGCTGTGCGGCGCTGCCCTCGCTCCTGCCTGTCGCCTCTGAGGAAGGACCTGCTCTTTGGGGAGGTTCCTTTGCCTCTTCAGTAGAACCGCTCACCGAGTGCGTGGCTGGATGCCTCCTCTGAGTAGCCTCCCGTGGCTGGTGTGCAAGGCGTGCCCCAGAGGATGGTGTGCAGAGTGTGCTCCAGGGAAATGCTGATTGCTACGCTGCTGTCCATCCGTACCTCCATTTTTAAAGATATATATGGCTCCGTGACCTGAACCACGTCTGTCCGACCTGAGAGAAATTTCTGTGCATAACTGTGCTTTTACATTATGCCCAGAGGGCCCCTAAAGGAAACTGGCCTACGGAACTGACATCTGCATTTTCATTAACGCTTCCTTGACAGCGTTGCTCAGAATTACATTGCTCAGTGTCCCTATTATGACTCAGGACCAGAAAAAACTCTATGTGAGCCGGGTATTTCCTTCAAATAGGAACAGTGTAACTTATCTCTGGCTGTATTGCTAGTAGATTTATTCAGAGAAAGTTTCAGGTTTAATTCCTGAAATCGATATCTATGATCTGTCCATCTATCCGCCTACCCACTCACCCACCAATCCATCTACCCATCCATTCACCCACCCATGCACCTACCCATCCATCCACCCATCCACCCACTCATCCATCCATCCATCCATCCACCCATCCACCCACCCACTCAATCATCCATCCCCCCCCCCCCCCACCCATCCACCCATCCACTGTCCCATCTATCCATCCACCCCTCCATCCATCCACCCATCTACCCTCCCACCCACCCACCCATCCACCCACCCATCTATCCATCCACCCATCCACTCACCCATCCACACACTCAATCAGTCATCCCCCACCCACCCACCACCCATCCATCCATACATCCACCCATGAAAGGTATATAGGTATACGGTAACCTTTCTTATCTCTACTGCCAATCTTTGCTTCTTGAGTTGCATCTTTTCCCTCTGTTGGCTAATTTTGGTCTTGTACAGTTGTAAACAATCTGAAATCTTTTGGATGTAGCCTAAATTGAAAGAGAACCCATTAGTGCCAAATGTTGAGGATTGATTGTGGTGTCATATGCTAATGAGCTCCCTGAAAACAGATTCGAATTTGAGCATAGTCTTAATTTAGTGAATGACCAGCATTGGGATCCACACCCTGGTGCTAAGTGGAGGAGGCAACTGCAGAGCAGGGCATCCCTGCCCTTCTCTGGGCAGACAGCCTGATGCAAGGGGAGCCCGTTGGGACTGCTCAGGCTCAGGCTTCATTTCAGTTAACTAGATATGACCAGGAAGGGAAACACTGTGCACCAAGAACTTGGTGCCTATTCAAAGAGTGCTTAAATTAAATCACTAAGTCCTTCGCTCTTGGCTGGTGTGAGCCTGTTATTGTGTGAAATCTGACCTTCACGACAGCCTCCTGGATGAGAATGGCACGGTCACCAGGCATGTCACTCATTTTTATCCAAACAGCATTTCCTGGGTCTCCACTGTGTATGGGAATCCACTACAGAGGGGGATGCAACTGCAAACCAAGCGAGGGCAGCCCTGCCCTGGTCACCTGCCGTCAGGCACGGATGATGCTCTGTGGAGAAGCAGAGTGCGCAGCTGTAGCCCAGGCACATGCCTACCTAGGGCGAGGCCTCCGGAGGGAGCCTGTGCCCAGCAGGAGGAGCCTGGAGGGCCACGAGGGGCCTGGGCTTGACACTTGAGCAAGGGGTGTGGGGAGCACTGTTTCAGAGGGGCTGCAGGGTGGTCTCCTGGGACGCCTCCTACAGGGTGGTCTCCAGGTTCCCCTCCTGCGGGGTGGTCTCCTGGGTCCCCTCCTGTGGGGTGATCTCCTGGGTCCCTCCTGCGGGGTGGTCTCCTGGGTCCCCTCCCGCGGGGTGGTCTCCTGGGTCCCCTCCTGCAGGGTGGTCTCCTGGGTCCCCTCCTGCAGGTTGGTCTCCTGGGTCCCCTCCTGCGGGGTGGTCTCCTGGGTTCCTCCTGCAGAGTGATCCCCTTGGTTTCCTCTTGCAGGGTGCTCTCTCTTGAGGGCTCAGCACCTGTCCCCATGCCCTGTCCTCAGCATGTAGCACCTTCCCCAGTACCTTTGCTGGTCTCTGAAATCTCGCAGCCCTGTGCTCTGTCGGTTGTCCCTGTTCATATTATATGTTAGCATTTTCTCTTCCAATGGAAATTATCGTGGTATTTGGAATAAGACCTTAAAATATTCCATAATCAACTATTATAAAGATTCTTATTTTTGAAAAAGTTAATCCTTGAATAGTACATGTTTTTTCCTTCTCTTGGTAGAAAATACCAATCAGTAAATCAGAGAAACCAGCGTTCACCACAGCGCCGTGCCCATGACCGCTGCTCCAGATGGAGGAGTGACGCACCTCCAGGCCGCTGTCTTCCTAACCGTGCTGCACACAAGTGCGGATGTGTACACACACTTCTGAGCATGTGCAGTCGCACACACGTACGTGCCAGTACTGTTGGTAAATTTTGCTGAAAAACATGTCATTATATCTTTCTGTGTTAATAACTGTTTTTCTGTGACTCCTTCTGCAGTTTGCCTTGTGTTATAAGCAAGCGCGTGGAAAGCTGCCCGCAGATTCAGGAGCCTTGTGAGTGCATCGGGAGCGCGCCCTGCGCGGCTACCCAGGCGTGGCTCAGCGCTGAAGAGAGCTCGCTTCCCTCATGGCTGGAGCACGTTTCTCCAGAACATTGCCTGCTGTCGGGTATCGAGAGGCTTAAATCAAAATGAGTGCTGGGATTGATGGTCTTGTGGCTAGATCTTTGCATACATCGTAGTTATTTCTTAAAAACAAATTCTTTATTTTTTATTTTTATTTTTTAAATTTATTTTGATTCATTGTACACAAATGGGGTACAGCTGTTGTTTCTCTGTTGTACACAAGTAGAGTCACACCATTTGTGTAATCTTCCATGTTCATAGGGTAATGATGTTTGTCTCATTCTGTTATTATTCTTACCCCCTCCCCGATCCCACCCCCCTTTTTTCCCTATGCAATCCATCCTTCCTCCATTCTTGCCTCCCTCCCACCCAGCTTTATGTATCATCATCCACTTATCAGAAAAATCATTCTTCCTTTGTTTTTTTGGGATTGGCTAATCTCACTCAGCAAGACCATCTCCAACTCCATCCATTTACCTGCAAATGCCATAATTTTATTATTCTTTATGACTGAGTAATATTCCATTGTGTATATATACCACAGTTTCTTTATCAAAAACAAATTATTAAATGTGCAGCTGTAGTGTCTAAGAGTATGCCTGAGCTAAAATGCTCATTTTGAAAATTCCAACTTTCCTTTATCCAATATTCCCTCTGAACCGGCTTCCCGCTGTGCTGGGGATGGAGCCCAGGGCTTCACTGTGCGAAGCAGGTGTTCTAACCCTGAGTGGCACCCCTGCCCGAATCCGAGCATCTCACCAGCTCACCATTGCGTCTGGGTGTCTTGCGAGCACCCCCGCAGGCTGGACCACGGGGGCCTTTGGAAAAGACACTTTGGTTTTTTTTCCGGTTACAGAGGACTGTGGAAGTGCTGGTGGGCTCTGCCAGTGCTCCACCTCAGAGCGGGGGGCACAGGGCAGGCAGGCAGGCCGAGGCTGGCAGACCTGCCCACTGGACGCCTCCACCCAGGCTGTCCCTGGAGAAGCTGTCCTTCTGCCAGTGCAGGTGAGTCAGGTGCCACCGTCCTGTTCGTTCCCTGCATTCTCTGCCTGCCCACCTCCCTTCCTGGTCATGCCCAGGCCGCAGGGTTGGCACGCAGAGCAGCGGGGGGCGGGCGGCTTCCTGGCCCAGGAGCCCTGCTGGCGTCCAGCAGAGTGGGGTGGGGTCCAGGGCAGCTGCAGCACTGCACGTGGGGCGGGTGAGCTGGACGCTGCGAGTAGAGGAGAGGCCGCAGCCCAGCTGGGCCATGCGGGGGCTGGCGTCAGCCCTGCTCTCCATGCACCCTCATTAGGAGGACGCTGGGAGCCCTGGGACGGGACTGGAAGTCAGGGACCTCCGAGTCTCGTGCCGTGGGAGGTTTGCTCGCAGAGCAGGGATGGGAAGGTGGCCCCCCGGCCGGCTGGAGCTGTGCCTGGAGAACTGCACCCCATCTCCCTGGGCACGATTCTGGGCCCGGCAGGAACACTCCTTGAGCGAGGCTCCTATTTGGCCTGGCCATTGGGTGTCTCCTCTGTTGCTTCCTGACTTTGGGCTGTTTAGTGGCTCTCAGTTTTGGGTGTGAAGTGGATCACTTGGGATTTTTCTTTAAGTTCCAAAGCCCAGTTCCAGCAGGGTCCTGGGGCGCGACCTGGCCTCTGGGCTCAGAGCGCCCGGGTGATGCAGCCCGTGGCGGAGGCTGCGACCTGCTCTTCGAGTCTGCGTGTTCCAGCGAAGATGTCTGTCATCTGAGTTTGAGGGGAAGAATTTCTGACTTTGTTTTTAAACTCAAAATGTAGAACAACAACGACAGATCACCACGATGCGGTCGCTCAGTTGGCACTGAGGGGTGAGGCGTGACATTCTGGATACTCTGGGGGCATGACCGGGTCCAGCTCTGCTGCTGCCAGCCTCCCCCTTTCCTCAGGGCAGAGCCACCTCCTCCTTGTGTTGGGGGACCCTCCTTATGAGTCCCAGGTCTGACTTCCCTCTACCTGTCTGTGCTGTCCTGGAGCGGTCACCGTGTCCCATGTCCTGGCTTGATGGCTCTCACTCCTAGGCGTGACTTATTACAGCCTGAAAACCTGACCGTCCTGGGCCTGAGGTTCTGTGCGGTGGCCCCAGGTCTTGTCGTCAATCCACTGACTTTGGAGGTCCTTCCCCACTTGGTGGACCCTCTGCAATGGCCAGAAGACCAGGGTCTGAGAGGCTGGGAAGCTGCAGTTATGGGAGTGACCACCAGGGGCGCCCTGCAGCCTCTTCACTGGTCCCTGAAGATCTCAGGCCCAGAGAGGTCAGGGACCTGGTCCAAGTCCACAAATCAGCCAACTTCGTTACCTGAGAGTGGACACACAGCCGCGATGGCAGAGGGTCTGAAAGGCAGCTGAAGTGAGGTTTGGGATCACCCGCTCTGTCTCCTCGCTGCGGGACAGGCAAGCCGCGCGTTTGCACAATGATGCTTCTTCCTGCTACTGGTGGAGGAGAGGTGTGGCCAGGCATGGCCGCTCCTGGGCTCCTGTCCTTGCGGGTGGAGGAGCTGGGCTCCGGCCGCCACTCCTGCCTGCCGTCTGTGCCACTGTCCTTTCACTCTAGTTTCAAACCTTCGTTTGGAGGAGAAATTAGATAAATTGGAAATTTGAGGCTTGCAAGAAGAAAGCGGAGCGGGACTGAATGGTGACCCACGAGGAGTCACTCCGAGAGCCTGAGGGGCGCTGGGAACGTGGAAATGGATTCAGAACGGTCATTCGTGTCACCACAGCAGTGCTTGAATTCACAAGGGGTAATCTGACCTGGTTCTCAAGTCAGAGTGCCTGTGAAGTGGACCCCCGAGGAGCCAAAGGCGCGTGCCCTCTGACACGCATTGAGTGCCTGTTGTTTACAGCCTGGCCGTCTCAGCCTGCCTCACCGCGTCCTTGGCAGGCTCCTGTGGGGCCCTTGCCCGGCTGGCTCCTGGCCCCAGAGGCTTCCTCCGTGCGTACCTGGCCGCGCCCTCGGTTGCCCTCCTTCCCTCCTTCACAGGGCTGCTCTCACCAGCCCACGGTGACCCAGGCTGTGCCTCGTCCTCCCGCCCTGTTCCTCTCTGGAGAGCCAGTGACTCACCAGGGCACTCCCAGCAGGCGCCCCACCAGCTGTGCCCTGGACCGCCCACCTGCGGCCTTTTCTGGGTCTTCTCCGCCTCTCCGTGCGTGCCGGGAGCGCCGGCACTGCTGCTTCTGCGGACTGCTCTCTTGTGTCGGGCTTGGTCGGTGCACTGGCCGCCAGCTGCACACGGCTCGGCCCCTGGACGGCAGGGTAGGGATGCTCTGCGCCTGTTGCCCGCTCGCTCTGCACGTGGCCTTGATGGGACGTTGCTTTCGCAGGTGGGCCCAGAGGGCACCTTGCTGTGTGTCCAGTTCCCGGAGCTGTGGGCTGGTGGGACTGATGGCCGCCGTGTTCCCTCGCCCTCCGCACCGAGGGGTCTTCTGCAGGCAGTGGCCCCTGTTCTCCTGCCGTCCCCGGGACTGTGGTGCACCGTGGTGTCCTGCCCATGCTGGGGAGCGTGGCGTGGCTCCGCCTGGACTGGGCATTTAAACTGCAGCTCTGGACTTAACACCTTCCTGTCATTCCCTGTGACTGACCAGGAAGCCCATGGGGCCTGCGTGTCTTCCATCCAGGGACCAAGAGTCTCCATGGGCAGGCCCAGCAGGGACAGCAGGAGGCTGACTGAGAGGCCCAGGATGCACCTGTGGCTGCTCGGGACTGAGTTCACGGGCGTGTCTCCCGCTGGTGACAGGAGAACCAGGACGGGCGTCCTCGCAGGAGGGGAGCGCAGGGGCTGTGGGACAGTGCATCTTAACTTTGGGCTGTAATATGTCTGAAAGTGTGAGCCGGTCGTTCAGGATGGGGAGTGGTGAGTGCCTGGGATGTTGGGAGGCAGGTGGGGACTCTGAAGGTGACGCTGAGGGCAGTGGGCATGCCTCCCTGTGCTGGTAGGCTTCCCATCACTGTGACAAGGTCCCTGAGGTCGGCAACTTGGAGGAAGGAAGGTTCATTTTGACTCGCAGTTTCAGAGGCTCAGTGTGTGGCCACTTGGCTCTGTTGCTTTTGGGTCTGGGACAGGAAGAGCATCTGGAGGGGAGGAAGCTGCTATCCTCATGGCGTATGGGGAGCAGAGAAGGGGCCGGGGACAAGGCCCAGTGCCCAAGGTGCCCTCCTGGCGACCTGCTTCCTCCAACCAGGCCCCCCACCTGCAGTTGCTACCCCCTCCCACTGGCCCTGAGTTGAACCCATCCAGGGATGAACCCATGAACAAGGTCAGCCACCTCCCAAAGACCCACCTCTGGTCACTCACGCCCACCATGTGGAACTTGGGGCGTTCCAGCCCCAAACCCTGACACCTGGAGCAGATGCTTGGAGGTGGGTCCCAGTTCCTCCTGAACTGAATTCACAGTCTCCTCCAGCCCACTCTGTCACTTCCTGGAGGGCTCCAGCCATGGTGTCCACCCCCCAAAGCCCAGGTCAGCCTGGCAGGCGCCCTGTGACTCGGACAGCGGGGTGCCCGGCCTGTGTGGGCCCAGGCCAGCACCTGTAGCCTGACAGCCAGGCAGATCCCACTTCTGCACGGCAGACATCTCCATCGTGGGGTTCCCCTCGGTCACTGTGAGACTCTGTGGTGCCTGAGGGGTGCCTCCAGGGTCTGTGAAGCCCCCGCCTGACCGGGGAGCCCCTGTGGGGCCGAGGAGCCCCGGCCAGTTTCTCCCCGTCTCCTCTTGGTTCTGAAGAAGAAGGATTTGCCAGAGAGCGAGCGGGCTCTGCAGAACCCTCCCAGGGGCGTCCCTCTGAGGCCAGCCAGGACCCTCGGCCCACGCTGACCCCCACACACACACACTCACACACACAGCACACACACACACAGCCCAGCACACACTCACACACACAGCCCAGCACACACACCCTAACACACACTGGCACACCCTGAAACACACTTGCACACTCACCCGCGCTGTGCACTCAGGCACACTTGCACACTCATGGTTCTCACACACTCACGGTCACAGGGCCCTCCTGGCTGCGCTCCTGCTGGGACGCGGTGGCCAGGGCCAGCCCTGCCCTGCCCAGCCCCACTGAAGTCTGGAGAGGCTGCGCTGCTGCTGCGTCTCCTGCTGCGAGGGCGTCACTGCGGCACAGTGCGGGTGACCCCGGCCTGGCTCTCCTCGCGGAGCGGAGGCCCGTGAGTCGCAGGGAGCCTCACAGGAGCCCCCAGACGGTGCGCTCCTGCGTGCGGGTGTGTGACGGTGGCACTTCTGCAGCTCTGCCCTTTCCTCTCCTTCACATCTGGTGCTGGGGACGCGGGGTCATGCACTGGCCTGCCACTCAGGAGCCTGGACCGTGCCTGTCCTCCTACGCCACTCCTGCTGCCAGGGTGTCTTGTGGTGGTGGCTTGGCCTCACTTTTCCTGTCCCCTGCTGGGCTAACCAGTGGCTTCAGACCACGGGCAGGGGGGCAAGGGACAGAGAGCTGAGGTGGCAACGGTGAAGGACTCCCGGGCAGGGAAGCCAGGTGGCACCTGGTCTGAGCGGACCCGTCGCAGACCCACGGCTCTGCAGGTGCGCCGGGTCGGGCGCAGGCTCCGGGCAGCGCAGCACCAAGAAAGCCAGCACTTCCTGCAGAGGAGCTGAGCTTCCTCCGCAGCCTCGCAGCCTCGGAAATCTCTACCTGAGCACCTGGCTGGGCCGGGCGGGGAGCACCGCCTGGCAGGGGCAGGAACCTGGGTTCAGCCCCGCAGCACAGAAGCAAAACAAAGCCCCAGATGCTGAACACAGCTTTGCTGTCTTTTTCATTGAAGTGAAACATGCCTGAGTAATTGAGCATTTTGTAATTGATAATAATTAAACATTTTAAAGTAAAGAGTTGAGTGGCGTTCACCAAACCCACACTGACTCCAAGACAACGCCAATTTTATCATGTTTGATGATTCCTGCTCTTATTTCTTGCACTCTGGGGGTCATGTTGAGAAAGTCTGGTCCTAAGCCGACACGATGAAGATTCGGACCTACTTTTTCTTCTCTTTGGTGAAGGGTCTCAGGTTTAATTCCTAGATCCTTGATCCATTTTGAGTTGAGTTTTGTGCAGGGTGAGAGATAGGGGATTAATTTCATCTTATTGCATATGGATTTCCAGTTTCGCCAGCACCATTTGTTGAAGAGGCTGTCTTTTCTCCACTGTATGTTTTTGGCACCTTTGTCTAGTGTGAGATAATGTACTTATGTGGGTTTGTCTCTGTCCCCTATTCTGTACCATTGGTCTACCTGTCTATTTTGGTGTCAATACCATGCTGTTTTGTTACTATAGCTCTGTGGTATAGTTTGAGGTCTGGTATTGTGATGCCTCCTGTTTCGCTCTTCTTGCTGAGGATTGCTTTGACTATTCTGGGTCTCTTATTCTTCCAAGTGAATTTCATGATTGCTTTCTCTGTTTCTATGAGGCATGTCATTGGGATTTTAGTTGGAATTGCATTGATTTGTACAGCACCTTTGATTAGTATGGCCATTGTGACGATATTAATTCTGCCTGTGCGAGAACATGGGAGGTCTGTCCATCTTCTAAGGTCTCCTTTAATTTCTTTCTTTACTGTTCTGTAGTTTTCGTTGTAGAGGTCTTTCACCTCTTTTATTAGATCAATTCCCCAATAATTGGGAGAGGTTCAAACTAAAAAGCTTTCTCTCCGCAGAGCAATCAGCAATGTGAGAGAGAGCCTGCAGAGTGGGGGAAAACCTTTGCCACACACACCTCAGGTAGAGGTTCTTCTGTGAAGAACTCAAAAAGCTTTACACCAAGACACAAATAACCCAATCAGTAAATGGGTTACGGAAATGAGCAGACAAATCCCAGAAGAAGATCTACAAGCAATCAACAGATACATGAAAAAATGTTCAACATCTCTAGTAATAAGAGAGATGCAAATCAAAACTACCCTGAGATTTCAGCTCACCCCAATTAGAATGTCTGTCATCAAGAATACAAGCAAAAATAGGTTGACCATTTGACCCAGCTATCCACTCCTTGGTCTATACCCAAAGGACTTAAAATTAGCATACTACAGTGACGCAGCCACATCAATATTTATAGCCACTCAGTTCACAATAGCTAGACTGTGGAACCAACCTAGATGCCCTTCAATAGATGAATGGATTAAGAAACTGTGGTATATATACACAATGGAATATTATTCAGCCACAAAGAAGAATAAAATTATGGCGTTTGCAGGTAAATGGATGGAGTTGGAGAATATCATGCTAAGTGAAATAAGCCAAACTCCCAAAATCAAAAGCTGAATGATTTCTCTGATAAGTGCATGATGATGCAAAACAGGGGTAAGGGGGTAAAGGAAGAATGGGGAAGGATGGATTGTGTAGAGGGAAATGAGGGGTGGGGAGGGGGCATGGGGAAGGAAAGACAGTGGAATGAGACAAACATGATTACCTATGTACATGTATGATCACACAAATGGTGTGACTACTCTGTGTACAACCAGAGAAATCAAAGATGTACCCCATTTGTGTGCAATGAATAAAAATAATAATAAAAAATGTTTTGTCACCCCCAAAAGGAGATCCTCCTCCCTCACTCCAGCTTCTAGCAACCACTGATGTACTTTCTGCCTCTCCGGATTCACTTGTTCTGGCCCTTTCACATAAATGAAATCATATAATATGTGGCCTTCTGTACCTGACTTCTTTCACCCAGTGCAATGCTTTTCAGAATTGACCATGTACATCTAGTCTGTGCACATCGATATGCCATTCCATTTTTATGACTGAATAATATTCCACAGTATACACATACCACATGTTGTTAATCCATTCGTCCTTCGATGGACATTTGGGTAATTTCCATATTTGGGTTATTATTTAGTGCATTTATAAACAAATTGTGTAGTTTTGTTTGAATGCTTCTTTTCAATTCCTGTATGTGTGCAGCTGGTTGTGGAATTGCTGGGTCATTTGGTAATTCTATGCTTAGCCTCTGAGGGACTGACATCCAGTTCCCATGGAGGCAGAACCACTTTACATTCCTACTAGCTGTGTGTGAGGATGCTAAGTCCACGTCCTCACCGGCACTTGTTAGTTCCATTTTTAAAGTACCATCACTCCCGTGGGTGTGCACTGGTATTGTGCTGTGTTCTGATTTCTATTTCCCTGGTGAATAATGGCACTGAGCATCTTTTTGTGTGTGGACTGTATACAGAGTCGACTATGGAAATAAACAGGAAAGGTGGGGGCAAACATGGGGTCTGTCTCTATGCAGCATCCCCCCACTGAGGACCAGAGAGAGGCACCTCCCTCAGCACAGCAGGTGAGGGCATCGAGTCACCGGTCCAGTTGTGAGGGAGGCCCCTGCATGTGGGGTGGGCCGCTTGCACCCTGGCCTACTGGACAGGTCACAGCAGGCTCATGGGGGACTTTCCAGTCCAAACTGAGCCTGGAAATAAGCCAGCCGCAGCACGCAGAATAGGACAGGTTGGCAGTGGAGATGCAGGAAGTAGGCCCCAGGCCAAGGGCCAGGCCTGCCAGCTCCTGTGCTGGCGTGGGGTGGTGCAGAGGCTGGAGGGGAGAGGGTGCTAGCCCAGCAGACAGGAGGGGGGTGGCGGTGAGTGGGGAAGGAGGGCCCAGAGGCCAGGACAGAGAGGCTGAGATGGTGGGTCTCAGGCATCAGGCAATGCCCTTGGCAGCTCACAATGGCTCATGGGACCTCCCAGGCCCCATCTTGTAGTCTCCAGTCCCAGGAGCCATCAGGGCCTCAGCACACACAGACGGGAGCCAAGAAGGCAGGGGCTGCATCGCGAGGAGGTACCCATGGTGACAGAGCGAATGAGCTGGTAGAGCAGCATCATAGCATAGTTCCCCCCGGTGGCCCAGGAAAGGATGTCCCATCAGCCATGGTGACCCATGAATCCACTGTCTTGTTGGCCCTTATGACCCAAGAACCCACTGTCCATCTGTTCAGTGCACGAATCCAAAAATGGATTAAAACATTACAGTAACCTGCAACCATGATGTAAAATTCTACAAAGAAGAGCCAGTATCACTATCTCAAAAAGGACCACCAGAATCACCCCATCTCCAAAATCATTAGCATCACTGAATTTCCAACACCACCACCACCCATCTCCATGAACACCAGGATCACCCCATCTCCAACACCACCACCATCACTCCATCTCCAACACCACTAACATCACACCACATCCAAGAGCACCAACATTTCTCATCTCCATCACCATCAGCATCACTCCATCTTCATGTAACAACAGCATCAACCCATCTCCATGTACCCTCTGCATCCCTCCATCTCCATGTACCAGCAGCATCACTCCATGTCCAACACCACCAGCATCACTCCATCTCCATGTACCAAGCATCACGCCATCTCTAACACCACCAGCACCACTCCATATTAATGTACCATGAGTATAACTCCATCTCCAACACCACCAACATCGCTCCAACTCCAACATCACCAGCATGTCTCAACTTCCAATACCACTCCATTTCCAATACCAACAACACCTCTAATCTCCAACACGATGAGCATACTTCATCTGCAACACCAACAGCATCATTCCAACTCCAAAACCACCAGCATCACTCCATCTTCATGTACCAAAAGAATCACTTAATCTCCAACACCAACAGCATCACTCAAATTCCAGAAACACCAAAATCACTCCACCTCCAACACCACCAGCATTTCTCATCTCGAAAACCACCAGCATCTCTTCATCTCCAACACGGTCAACACCATCCCATCTCCATGTACCACAAACATCACTACAATTCCAACAACAACAGCATCACCCCATCTCCAACAGCACCAATATCACTCCATTTCAAACACCACCAGCATCTCTCCATCTCCAACACAACCAGCATCACCCCATATCTATGTGCCACCACTATCACCTCATCTACACCACCAGCATCACTCCATCTCCACATACCACCTGATTTATGCCATGGCCAATGCCAACAAGCATCACTCCATTGAAATGTACCACCAGCATCACTCTATCTCCATGTACCACCAGCATCACTTCATCTCCAACACTATTAACATCACCGCTTCTCCAACACCACCAGTACCACTCCATCACCAACACCACCAGCATCACTCCATTGGCAACACCAGCAGCATCCTTCAAACTCCAACACCAACAGCATCATTCCATCTCCATGTGCCAACTGCATCACTCCACCTCCCACCACCAGCATCAATCGATCTCCAAAACCACCAACATCACTAGATCTCCAACAACACCATCATCACTACTTCTCCAATATCAACAGCATCACTTCATCTCCAACACTACCAACATCACCTCATCTCCAAATCCATTAGCATCACCCCATCTCCAACACCACCAGCATCACCTCATCTCCAACACCACCAGCATCAACTCATCTCCAACACCAGCAGCATCACTTCATCACCAACAATACCAGCATCACCTCATCTCCAACATCACCAGCATCAACTCATCTCCAACACCACCAGCATCACTCCATCTCCATGAACCACCAGCATCACTCCATCTGTATGGATCACCAGCATTCCTCCATCTCCAACACCGCCACCATCGCTCCATCTCCAACAACACCAGCATCACTACATCTCTATGGACCACCAACATCACTCCATCTCCAACACCACAAACACCACCTTATCTCCAACATAACCACAATCACTCCATCTCCAACACCACCAGTATCACCTCATCTCCAACACCAGAAGCATCACCTCATCTCCAACAATGTGAGCATCACTCCATCTCTAACACCACCGACATCACCTCATCTCCAATAACACCAGCATCACCCCACCTCCAACACCACCAGTATTACCTAATTGTCAACACCACCAGCATCACACCATCTCCAGCACCACCAGCATCACCCCATCACCAACACCACCAGTATTACCTAATCTTCAACACCACCACCATCACTCCATCTCCAACACCACCACCA
>JAJEJO010000305.1:64038-75083 GCA_020662805.1 Glaucomys volans | reverse complement strand
CCGGGAAGTACCTGCCAGGACGCAGGAGGGCAGGTGGGCGTGCCCCTCAGCACAGCCACCAGGGGTCTTCCCTGGACAGTGGAGACACCTCTGCATCCTCCCCAGCCCATACCTTGCTGTCTCCATCCGTCCTCTGAGCCTGTTCCCACTTCTCTCACGACACGTGGACCTGGAGGGCAGTGTCCCCCATGCAGGGCTCCTGGCAGTCTTCCTCACCAGATGAGGATGTCACCGGACAAGCCCAGCCAGGAGTGGCCGGTGCTCAGCAGGCATTCTGAAGCTGAGGACAGTCCACAGCTTCTCCTTCCCGTCCATAGTTCTCTCCCGTCCATAGTTCTCTCCCGTCCAATAGGAGGTCTTCAGACAGCTGTCCTATGGGTACAGCAGATGCCTGAGCCAGCCTATCCAGGGTCCCTACTGCCCCGTCACCCTGTCCCTCTGCAGCCAGCAGGTCTCCCTAGCCCCAGGGAGCCTGCACCGTACCTGCCGCCCAGGCGAGTCCAGCTCTCCCTGTTTCAGGACATTGTGATGCAGACCAGCTCTCCTGACCCTTCCCCTGTGCCCTCCTCCCTGAGTGTCCTCAGCCTCCAGGAGACACCCCAAGACCTACCCGGGGGACCCTTTCCTACCCATGCCACCTGCATTCACTTCCCCTTCTCTGATTCTCCGAGAGGGTCTTTCACTCCGTGGGGACATCTTCCTCCCAGCTTGGGCTGGCAGCCTGAGGACAGTGCGCTCTCTGATGGGTGGAGCTGAACATGCTTCACGACCACTGGCTGAAGAGGGAGGAGGGTCGCTCTGCACACACCTCCTCGCTGTGCATCTCGCTGTGTTTTCCACAGAAACACATGGTGGGCTGTAAGATCGATGATGGAAAGAGCAAGAGTCCTCGTGGAACACAGCCACCCTGTGGGCCCTGTGACCACCTTCCTGCAGGGGCAGGTGCTGGGGTCAGGAGACAGAGAAGCCTCCCTGAACACTGGAGGCAGCTGGGTTCTGTCCCTGCCCCATCTGAGCTCTCACCAGGTCACGTGTCTGGGACACAGGACATTGGTATGTTGGAGGAATTTGCATTTGGGGTTTGCCCAGGCATTGGGCGGCAGTGTCCAGGAGCCCACGTGCATTCCAGTGCCTGGAACAAGCCCCTGGAGCCTCCCAGACTCGGGCTTGGCTGCACGGCTCAGGTGCAGGGAGCAGTCCCCAGTGTGGCACCCGCGTGCCCAGCCTCTGGTCCTGGTGTGCTGCTGGGAGGCCAGAACAGGACCCTCCAGGTCCAGGACCTCCCCTCCTGCACAGGGCGGCCAGGGCTCTGCTCCCTGCTGGCTGCCAGTGGGAAAGGAGGTGGACATGCCAGGGGCTGTGCCCTCCACAGACCCAGAGCAGTGTGCCGGGCCGGCTGCTGGTGCCCATGACGGGGCCGGGCCTGGGTTGAATTGCCGCCCCTGCTCGCTGCCCCCTGCCCTCCTGCTCTATAGGCGCCTGTGATCCCAGGCCCCTTGCATGTGTCCTTGTGTGAGCCCCACCTCTGTTTGCTTCCCACGCAGCCAACAGGACTGCCCAGGGCCATCTCTCTGCTGTCCACCTACTTAGCGTCTCTACCCCTCTCCATGCCTTGGCCCCAAGTCTGTCCCCGCAGGGTAAGCACAGGAGCTCGAAAACGGAAGCCGCCGAGAGCCCCCTGATGCTGCTGCGATCAGTGTGAACAAGACGAGAGAGCCCCACCCGTGTGCTCACAGGGCCTCGGACACACGCGTGAGCCCTCTGCCTTTCTAACTAGAACTCGCCTCCTGGCCCGACGGCAGAGCCTGCCACTGTGCAGGAGGCTGCCCAGGTACCCTGTGCTGCTGCCCTCGCGGCTGGCCCTCCATGTGCTTGTTCTCTGGCTCTACATCTGGGCCGCTGGCTGTTCGTTCGATCTGACGGCGCTCAGGCTGCTGGGAAAACGTCTGAGCGGAGCTCGCGTGAGGGTGGCTGGCTGGGTCCCTGAGGGCCCACGGGCTTCCCCGCCTCTCCTGTCCCGCTGCACTTAACACCTGCCTGCGGGCAGCTGGCCCTCTCGGAGCTTCCTGAAGGAATGAAGAAACACTGTTGAGCTTGGACTGTCCCCAAACTGTCAGCCTGGAGCTCGGCAGGCAGAACACCTCCAAGGCAGGTTGGCACTCAGCAAGGATTTCTTTCAAGCGTCTTCTGGTCTCCTGGGAATGCTGTCCCCGAACGGTAACCTGCAGGGATCAGATTGCAGGCAGAAGCCATCCGAGCAGGGTGAAGAGATCGCTCAGTTTTATTTAGTAACCTCCCTTTGCAAAGCTATTTTTTTCCCTAAGTGAGAAACAAAACCAGAGTTCTACCTCCGAGTTAAACCTAAGCAAACAGTGGAGAGCAGAATGGATCAGGGCTGCTGAAACCTGAGCGGGCCCAACCCTGAGCAAACGGTGCGGCCAGCCAAGTCTGTCTTTGATGCCCTCTCCCCGTGGCTGGCTCCACCTGCACCCCATCCCACTGCCCTCAGCCATCTCCATGAACTTCAAAGCTGGGGCTCCCCGTAGAGACCAGCTCCACCCAGTCAGAGGTGGGGCGAGCTTCCCAGGGGCCCACATCAGCAGCTCATGGACTTAACATCAATTTCTTCTGGTTGCTGGTTGACTTTGAACTCAGTATCTCAGTTTTCTCTGTGTCGCTGGCTTTGAACTTCAATGCCTAGGTGCCAGAATTATCTAACTATGCCCTGATAGCTGCCTGAGGCCTCCCGAATTCCAAACAGTCTCCTCCTGGACTCTGCTCTACCCCTCCCTGCCCCGGCCGCCCTGGGTAAACATCTGGATGCTGGACATGTTTGAGAAGCTGCTGCCTGTCCTCATGCCCATGGAGGCTTTCCCTGGTTGAGGATGTAAGTCCAGGACAGTGGGGAGACCTGGGGCCAGAGCAGACCACCCTTGGCCTGCTGCTGTGGACTTGCCCCTCCTTGCTCTGCTGCAGGATGAGTTAGCTCCTGGACTTCAGCCCCCTGGGCCTCCACCCTCACCTCTCCTTACCTGTATTTCCCATCCAACCTCGGTGTCTGAGTGATAAATCAGCGCTGACTTGCTAATGGCCGGTTCCACATGTGTGACTGTGAGTGCTTCCTAGGTAGCAGATGCATTTCAGAGGCGGTCCCCCATCACCCAGGGCTCATTCTCATAAGGATTTAAGGAGCCAAAGTCGTCCTGGTGGCTTTCTGATCTTTTCCAATGCCTACTTTCTGTATGAGGTGCAAACTCAGACTTGTGTACAAATGAGGGTTTAGAAACATGCTGGGGACTTTAATTACCAAATAAGAAAACATTGCTGCAGCTTGTAAATAAAATGAAAATGCAGTTGCATAGATATTTTTCCTGGTAACCCAAGAAACCGCTGTCTGAAAGCTGAAGGCGGCCAGCACCAGAGAGCCTTGTGCTGGGCCTGACCCTGTCTGCTTGGCGAGGAAGGGCCGATTGCTCCAGGTCCAGTCTGACCGCAGGCGCGGGGGCAGGCCAGGCACTGCAGGTCACCTGGTGCTCCCGAGGGGGCAGGACGGGCACTGTGTTGGGGGTTGGCAGCTGCTGGGGCCTGTTCTCAGTCCAGACGCTGCTCCTCCCAGGACTTTTCTCTCCAGATCCTCGGCCACCGGAGTGCAAGCCACACCAGGCTGAGCTCCTTGCTCTGGCCACCGAAGTGCCCTGGAGCCCCGAGTCAGGCCAGCCCCAAGGGTGTGTTGGAGAAGTGACTGGGACCTGGCCACCTCAGAGCCCTCCGACTCCATCGAAAGCATGTATCTTCTCCAACTCTCCGAAGACTGTCCTGGCCTCGAGGTTCCAGCCTGGATCTCCTCTGTGACGCCGTCTTCCTGGAGTGCTCCCTCGCTCTGCTTTCCTGCTCTGTCTCTGCTGTCATGAGGCCTGGGGGGACCTCATCTCTCCACCAGACCAGCCCTCAGAGACCTCTGGAACGCTGGTGCCACCGTGGGGTCCTGCGCGTCCCTCGTTGAGGAGTAGGTGAGTAAGCGGCTTTCCTTTGGATCCAGCTGAGGGTGTTGGAGTGAGTCACTGGATCCAACAGAGCAGCTGCTGAGCCCAGCAGGAAGCTGCTCCAGGGGAGCCCATGGCCACTGTGGTGGGATTCAGGCTGTGGGGGGCAAGCGCAGCTCCTGGAAGGAGAGCGGGAGGCTCACCAGGCGGGGCTGGCAGCTGCCTTCAGCAGTTTCGGGCTTTTGGCAAACATTTCTATGAGGCAAAAACAAAGTAAAAATAAAAATAAAGGCCCAATTTCAGGGAGCAGGTCTGGACCTCGAGGCCCTAGGAGCAGGCATAGCCAGCTGGGGATGGACGTGCCACCGAGCTGTGGGACAGGGACCTGGCGTGGCGAGCCAGCCCGATCATTATATTAATAACCTCTGATTCTCCGATTTCTTCATATTGTGGTTTCAATCTTGATGACTCCAGCCACAGTCTCTTCCACAGTAATTAAGAGCCCTCGAGAGTCATGGTGCTCAGATTAAAATCCTGGAGCAGCAGAAGTATCCTGTGCAGTGTCCTGCCACATCGTCCCCGTTCCCAGGATCAGAGTTGAAACCCTACTGGGTGAGGAGTGGCTCTGCAGGTCCAGGCCCTCCCCGAGTGGCCCCAGGAGACTCAGGGGCCCCTGCTGCCCTGGTCCTCATGGCGGAGACTAGGGCTCTGGAAGGACTGCAGGCCTGCTCACGGCTCCACCTGGGTGGTGGCTGTGCAGGGGGCAGGACCCGCGTCCACTGAGAGCACTTCTCTCCACTGAGTCTGGGGTTGTGCCATTTCCTTTCAGATTGCTCCCTGTCTCCTTCTCCTCCCACTTCTCTTCTCCTCCTCTCCTCCTCCTTCTCTTCTTCTTCCTTCTCTTCTTCTTCCTCCTCTTCCTCCTCCACCTCCTCCTCTTCCTCCTCCTCCTCCTCCATCTCCTCCTCTTCCTCCTCCTCCTCCCCCTCTTCCTCTGGGTCTCTGCCATTCCTTAAAGGTCTGGTGGACGCTGCTGTTTCCCACAGACCTATTTCATTGATTCCACCCAGACCTGGAGCAGCTGCTGTAGCCTGTAGCATGTGCTGAGCCATTCTCACTCTGCGGGGAGCAAGGCCTTCTCCAGGGCAGGGACACTGGAGTCCCCATTGAGTCCACCCCTCCAAAGCCTGCGGAGTTTTACCTGTGAATGAGGAGACAGTCTTTCGTAACCCGAGCTCATGCATGAGATGGCCCACGGGGCAGCGCCCGTTCGCACTGCCCTCCTCCCTCTCCGTGGAAGGCAGGGCTGGCCTCTGCCATCTCAGGACCCATTGCCTTCCATCGGCCTCGCCCTGCCCGCATCCTCCAGGTGCAGTGGGCCATTGGCTGCTCACATGAGCGCCTTCCCTCACCTCCCTGGTGACCTAACTTCCATTTCTTGCACGGCTCCGGGCTCCGTCTTCACTGCCAATCGCCGTGCGGTTTTGTGACATGGAGATACACAGCCATTAAGAAGGGCATCGGGAGCACCAGGCACTTAGGCTAAGGACACACTGCACTCAGGTGCCTTGCGAGTCGCCGGGACTGGGGAGGCTCCTGCTCCCGCACCACGTCCAGGGCAGGAACGTGGCACGGTGGCTTGACTGTTGGGGCGGAAAGTTAGAAGCCTTCAGATTTGCCAAAGGTCAGGTCAGAAGGGAAAGTTCTGGATGTGATCTCATTCAGGCTGGCACTGCCACCTGACTGGCAGCCACGAGGCTCACCATCCAAGCCTGGTCAGCCCTCAGCTGGCCAGCTGGGCTGCAGCGTGCTGTCACCCACATTCCCTCACTGCACGCAGGGCTCGGGGTGGAGGCTTGGGGTGGAGTCCCATGCTGCCGCAGGTGGGTCTGTGGGGAGGACGGGCTAGTTCTCCCGATGCTGCCAGGGGGAGGAGCGTGACCTGAGTGCACCTGCCCCAGGTGAAGCACCTGCAGGGCGGCCGCGCTCTGACCACCCAGCTCCCCGTGGTGGGTGCCGTGTGGAGCCAGGCGGCCCTGAAGATGAGCCCACGCTCGGGGGTGAGGGGGAGACTGTTCCTCCCTCGTGCCCCTTGCGGGCGTCCACTCCCCTCCTTGCCAGGCACCCTGTTGGCTCCTAGGCCAGCTTTGCCATCTTTCTGTTTCAAACTCTGAACTGTGTTATTACTGCGTGGTGCTCGTGAGGCGGGGGACGCTGGGTACTCAGATGTCACCCACCTACACACCAGGCGGACCCTGACCTCCCACTGCTCCTCGCTGGCGACGGTTCTGGTGACCCAGGTCAGCCCCCTCCAGCCTTCTGGAGGGTTTGCGAGGCTCTGTGAGCTGTGATCACCGCCGGGGATCTGACTACCCTGAGCTGCTCGCTCCGGCAGCCCTCAGGTTCCCCGAATGGAGTTTTAAAACCTTTGGCTGGATCTTGAAGGGACTGCCCCACACCAAGTGCAGTTCTCTCAATTACAGGGCCTTTAATGTGACCCAAGTGCAGGGGATCAAAGTGTGAGGGTTTCTTCCTCCGCGTTTATTTGATAATTGTGGCCATTAGAGAGGGGCTTGTTTTAAGCCTGAGCCCATAACCATTGCGCCAGCCATCCTCGGCCACCCTCTTGGTGACAGAACCTGCTCCCGAGGTGCAGCTCTTTCCCTCCATTTCCTGGGACAGGCCGTCTCTTTGGTCCTAGACATGGGGAGCAGCAGCCTCTGGAAGCTCCAGCCTCCAGCTTGGCCGGGTGTCCTGTCCCACGCAGAAACACAGCTAAGTGGCGCCGTCTCCAGATACACATTCCCGGGCACTGGGGAGGAAGCGGTTGCGAGATCATTTGTACCCTGACAACAGCCCAGCATCGGTGGGTGGCAGAGGTGTCCCAAGGGCCCTGTGGGGAGGAGCAGAGAGGAGGAGGCTGCGGGGAGGAGGCCGCGCACTCCTGCTCCCAGAGTCGCTTGTGCTTCCCGTGCTGTGAGGGGGGAAGAAGACGCTCTGCACACACGTGGCAGGTTTAAGTGGGGACAAGCACAGGGTGGGAGGGAGACGTGGAGTCTCGCTCTGCAAACCGACGCTTCGCTTGCTAGAATGACGAGAAGTTGTAGAACTAAAAAAAAAATCAGTGGCCTGAGTTTGAGTTCATTCTTGCCTTCAAGAAATGGTACCATCTGTTGCCAAGTCCGCAAATAACACAACCCGAGCCAGAAGGAGGGCCGCGGCGTGCGGGCGGCGGCAGAAGCCATTCATGCTCATATGGCTGAAGGCTACCCGCACCTCGAGGCGGTGCGTCTGTGGGAAACAGAACATGGAGACGGAGACCTTTTCTGAATGGCGGGCTGTGATTCAGTGTGTAGTGAGGCGAGTCGGCGACAGAACGCCCCAGAGCCCACGTGCCGTGGGAGCGAGGTGAAGTGGGGACACCCTGCCCCCTCGTCACACTGGTCCCTCTGACATCAGGCCCCTTTTGCAGTCTCTGGACCAGGCCCACATGGGGGGAGCAGACACAGAGCTGGGGTTCAGCCCTGGGGAGTGGCCCAACAAGGTGCCCACTGCTGACTGGGGTGGCACTGCCCCGTCTGGAGCCCTCCACTGGCCAGGAGCCCTGGCGCCCCGAGAGAGAGATCTAGTCCACCACTGAAGCAGGCCAGTGCTACCTGAGAGGCTAGCTGAGGTGGACGGCCTGGAGGCCTGAGCAAGTCCCGCCGGGGCATGGCCAGCAGCCCTCCTTCTCCCCCACTCTTGTTCAGGCTCATGTCTCGGGGAAGAGTGGTCTTCTCCAGGGTGTGGGGTGATGCTTGTAGAAGCCCTCTCTCAGCTTCCCTGGCTGCCTCTGACCTGGCAGGCAGGTCTCCAGGTCTCGGAGGGCCTGCGTGTTCCTCACTTGGCACTGTCTGTGCTTCTCTTGACCCACAGCCAGCCCTTCACCTCTGATTCTCCAGCCCCTGTGTGGCTGCCTGGGTTGCTCGGTGAACTTCTCGGCCACCCCAGATCCCAGATCTTCTCGAGTAAGTGTTGTGAGCACATCTTCCTCACTGTGGACAGCTTCTGGAGATGGGGGTTTGGACATGAGCTTCTCAGGGACACATACGCAAACCCGGCCCTCAAAACTCAGGCCACTCTCAAAATTCAAAATGCATTTATTCCATTTGAAGAGTCCCATAGTCTTAACAGTTTCAGTATCATCCAAAATTTCAAGTCCAAAGTCTCTTCTGAGACTCAAGCCAAACTCTTGGCTGTGAGCCCCAATAAAAATCAAAAGCGAGTTACACATACCCAGTGTTCTGTGACCCAGAGTAAGCACTCCACGGGCACAGGGAGGATGGGCACAGGCAGGAGGGATGAGGCCAAAGTGAGACTGAAATCCAGCTGGACAGACAGGTCCCCTAACTGCCTGTAACTGCCCAGCACCTAGGAACATGGCCATGCCTGGGCTCTGGGAAGGGCTTGGCAGGCTTGCCCTTGGCCTTGCCCCTTGGCCTTGCCCCTTGGCCTTGCTGGTTGTGATGCACATGGCCTCTTTCATTCTGGCCCCCTCTGCCGCCTGCTGCATTTCTCAGCAGAGAGTTCATATTACTGCCTTCTCTTAACTCCTGGGCTCCCCATTTTAGCTCTTTTCTACCTTTCTAGCTTCACGCATCACCCTCTTGTGGGCAGCCCACATGAATTCTGACCCTGCTATATTTTACTGGCCCCCTGGAGTTTCCTTTGAAAGCTCTGTGGACGGCTCCATGAGCCCTTCACCTCAGCATCCTGCATTCCTGCAGAGCCAGCACCGTGGGAATGATGCCAAGGTCTGCTGCCAGCTTGTGCAGTAGCTGGGCCCCCTGTCCTCTGAGTGCCTGGGCAGCTGAGCACAGTGAAACAACTTGTTAGGCCCCATGTGCAAACAGGATGCCCCCAGGATCTCTTCTCAAAGGAATTTTCCCATTTATACCCTTATCCCTGGGGTGGGTGTGCTCTTGCACGTTCCCAAGTAGTTCCCAAGCCATCTTTTCTATCTTAGTACTTAGTATCTCTTAAGCACATAGTATCTCTTAAGTGGCTATAATCTCTTCAACTAGCACACCTTCCTTGGCCACAAGGAAGGCACTTTTTGCAAGTTTTTAAAACCCTTCAGCTCCACTTTCTGCTTCTGATTCTCCCAGTAAATCTGTATAAAACTTCCAGCAAAATCCATGCCACTGAATGCTCTGCTGCCTTGAAATTTACTCTGACAGACTTTTTTTAGTTTATCACCTTTAAATTCAGCCTCACACAGTTTTAGGACATGGGAAAAATGTAGACAAGTTCTTTGACAGAATATAACACATGGCCTCTAGTCCACTTCTCAATAGAGTCCTCATTTCCATCTTGAAAACTCATTAGCATGGTCCACATTCCTCTTGGCATTCTGGTCTTTTGAGCTCCCACCAGAAACACCCATTAAACTCTGCTTCCAAAGTTTTAAGACTTCTCCATTCTACATCTTCAAGCTTCTCCAAACTCCTCCTGCAAACCATTTCCAAAGGCTCTGAAGCACATGTTCAGATTACACACTGCAATGACCCCACTCCTGGTACTAAATTCTGGGTTAGTAAGGTTTGTGCTGCTGTTGCTGTGACCAAAATACCTGTCAAGAGCTACTTAGAGGAGGCAAAGTTTATTTTTGGCTCAGAGTTTCAGAGGTTCAGTCCATGGTAGTCTGAGTCCATTGCCTTGGGCCCAAGGTGAGGCAAAACGTCATAGCAGAAGGGTGTGGTGGAGGACGGCTGCTGCCCTCAGGGTGGCTGGGAAGCAGGCGAGGGTTGGAAGGGGCCTCAGGGATGATGAGGCCCTCCAGGGCATGCCCCCAGTGACCCACCCACTCCAGTCATGCCCCACTGCCTACAGTACCACCCAGGCTACAGCTCTCGCAATCTCATCGTTTTACCTCTGAATGTTCTTGCATCAACACAGGAACTTTTGAAGGACTTCTCCTGTCCAATCCATAGCACTGCCTTTGAAATGGACTTGTTGCTTCCAGTGGGGCATTGCGTCCAGAGCGGCAAATTCCAAGCAACAGCCTTTCACTCTGGAGACAAGACTGGAGCATCTGTTGTAACGGGCAACAGGGACGTTATGTAGAAATATTTCAAACTGCAGGAAACCCGGGAGGGGCTAGCTGGTCCCAATGCCTTCCTAATGAATGGACGGGAGGCTGACCATCTGTGAATAATGGTAGGGAACTCTGGGGTGGAGGGCAGACACAGAGAGAGAAGGCGTCTCCCACAGTTTGCCAGATGTGGCTGACTTGCTGACACACAGCCTGGGAGAGAGGACGACTGGGCACTTTGAAGAGGACACTGTAGTCCTGTTACCTTAATAAGCACACTCTTCCCTGAGCGCTTCCAACACGGACAGAGCCTGTGCACTCGAGAGACAGCAATACCATGATTTGGGGGATTGTTTGAACCAGCTTTAAATGGGTGCTAGTGGCTGGGGCCATAAAAACCGCTGTGACTCTAGGGTCAATGTGGAGGCACAGACCCTGGGCGACCCCACTTTGCCTCATGGGTCAGCAGGTCTATGCACTGCAGCTGTTGGCCTGCTTTCTGAGTGACTCCTTGCGATGTGCCTCCTGGCGCCCAGTGGGGTTCCAGGGACAGCTGAGCCCTGCAGGGGTCATGACCATGGGCCTGCAGGTGGTGCTGGCTGGGGTCTGAATAGCATCGGGAGCACGGGGTCAGGAGGTGGCAGTGCTCCTGAGGCTCTGGGTGTGCCTGCCGTGGCATCATGGTAGCAATGCCATGGTGCTCCCTCAGTGGTCCTCCATCCTTCAGGATGGGCAGCCTTCTTCACTGATGGATTCTGGGTTTTCTCCTCTTCCCTGTCTGCTTCTTCAGCCATGCCTATAACTTGTAACTTGTTCCTAAATTAAATCTCCTTCATTTGGAACATTGAGTGTGATTTCTGCTTTCCTGGGTGATCTCTGACCCTGGGATTTTACCACTAATCAGATATTTGGAATTTCACCAGTGATTGTAGAAATGCAAATCAGAGCAATGATGTCATGTATGCTGCAAATCAGAGCAATGATGTCAT
>JAJEJO010000305.1:0-54034 GCA_020662805.1 Glaucomys volans | reverse complement strand
CTGGTGCCCCCTGAAGGCATCTCCCTGGCCCCCAACCCAGTGCATCTCCCTGGAGCCCCCTGAGGGCATCTCCCTGGAGCCCCCTGAGGGCATCTCCCTGGCCCCCAACCCAGGGCATCTCCCTGGCGCCTCCAGCTGCAGCTCAGAGACTCCGAGGCCCCTGAGGCCGTGCCTCTCTGCGCGCTCTGGCGTGCCCAGTGTCTTCTCTTTCCGTTTCAGAGCACTCTGTGACTCCTAGAAGTGGTACATGTTTATGTTTTAAGGCGTTTGTTTTGGGAACTTCAGTCGAACACCCGAGTTTATGTTTCTCAAATGTACAGAAATCATGGATGTGCGCGGGGTCAGTCTTCCTGAAACAGAGGTCAGAAGACAAACCGGCTGTGGACGAGCTAAGCAGGACCCTGCTGTCCCCAGGACCCGAGCTGGTTTTCCCTTCCCACTCGAGACACTCACACAACAGGGCTCTTTTGCTTGGTTATGACTTGGGCAAATTTGCCTGGGGATCGAATCCCACTCTCCTGCAGTTGGTTCCCATCCGGACGTCCTCAGGCCGGGGGCTCATTTTCATCTTCTGTTTCCCAGATGAAGCCTTAAATCTAATTAGGTCTTGAAAGGAAAGAGCTGCGATATGGTTTCTGAAGGTAAAGGGCTACTCATTGAAACAACCTTCTTGTTTGTTTATGCTTGGTGGCTTGCGGTGCCTGGTGACACTCGCTGGCTGCACGCTGCTCACGGAAGGGACCCCTGGAGCAGAGCACTTTGGGTAAGTTCTGAGCCATTCTGGACACAGTGGAGTCTAATTGTGGCAACGCTCAACAGTGCGAGAACTCTGTGCAGCACCGAGGTGGCCTTTAGGCAGCAGTGGCCCAGTGAATATCTGAGAATAAGTGGACACGTGCTCGTCCATCACCCGGTCGCCTGTTTTATTACAATTAGCTTTTTCATGTTAGTTTGGAGTGGGAGGCTTGAGGGAGAAGACCTGAATATTTTTAACTATTCAGTCTCTTGAGAAGAGATGAGTCTGCTACAGAATGAGGCCCAGAGACCAGGGGCCTTCCCGCTGACTCTGGCAGGTGCTGTCCCTTGACCTTGGACCAGAGCTGTGAGCTGAACAAACTTTTTTTCTTTATAAAGCGGCCTGTGTCAGGTATTTCCTTATAAGTAACACAAACAGACTGACACAAGTCCCCTGCCGAGAGGCCCACGGTGAACCTCAGGCTGGGCTCATGGCTCAGACATCCGGAAAGGAGCTGTCTGCCGAAGCATTTTTTCAGAAAAGTAAATTCATAATCAGAAAGGTCGACTTCCATGATATTCGTGTTGTAGAAGGAAGTCAAGCGCCTCGACACACAAGGAGCCAAGCCCGTGGAAGCAGCAGTCCCAGCCACGGCCCCCAAGCCTTGCTCTCCCTGGCCTCTGGCTCCCTGTTCAAGGTCAGGAGAAAGCCATGAATGGTGGGTTCCCATCAGCACCTTAGAAACGTCCACCACTGAACCTTGGAGCGAGAGCTTCCTGTTCCGTGGGAATCCTGTCCTGGCTTCACTTCTTATTAATTCTTCCCCTCGTGGCGACACTAAGACCCTGGCCCGCTGGACCCGCTCTGAGGGGCCTGTAAGTATCTGTGCGAGTCGAATTGAAGATCAAAAATAACACCGAGCCCGGCTCTAGGGTTCCCCTGAGCTCCTGCCTTGGGGACAGCACAGTAATTAGGACAGAGGGATATCGAGATTATGCTCAAACAAACTGGGGCACAGCTTCTTTAAGCTCCACCGACTATTTTTATCTCAGAGGCCAAAACACGAATTTCAGCGCTGAGCTAACTCGGCTTTGGCATAACGTGGGAGAAATGGCGGTGGAGCCTTGGTGCTGGGCCCAGGGGCCTGGGGCCGCCCTGCTCCCTGGGGAAGGGCTGTGGTCTGGGCAGGCCCGGGCTCAAGGGTCCTGCTGGCTTTCCACTCCCGGTGGGCAGCCCTGGCCCAGGTGCCGAGGCCGAGGCTGGCGCTCCTGGCTCTGTGGGTGTCCCCGGGACCCCCGGCTCTCTGGCGCTCCGGCGCTCCACCCTGAAGGGCCCTGGCCTCGAGGCAGAGTCTGTCCCTCGGAGCCGCCATCCTTGGTGCTGGGGGCCTGGCCAGCAGAACCTCCCTGCCGACGGGGAGGACGGACTGGACAGTCAGCTGCCCACAGGGACGCCCAGGGGTCATTTTTGGGAAGCAGCAACTAGGTCTGGGCGACCTCCTGTGACCGGCAGGGGTTTGCTGACTTGAGAAGACCAGCGGATCAGCAGAGTAGGGGCAGATGAAGAAGGAACTGCAGTATTGTAACTCAAAATTCTCGTTTGGTGAAAGGACAAATATATCAACACTTCCAGGTTTCCTAACCTCGAGCAAATCACACGTGTCCTCGAGTCCCGTGTCCTCGTCGGTAAAGAGCGCACAACCCTCACATCTGTCCCCCGGGCTGCTGTGGGGACGGCCGTGATGGGACAGGTTGCGCTGGTCTTCGTGCCGAGGATCTAGAGGGAGTGGTCTCGTCTCAGTCCTGGTAAGCACCGCAGACGGGCAGCTCAGGAGGGACAGTGCGCTCGGCGCCAGTTCTGGAGGCTGCAGAGTCCAGGCTCAGGATCTGTGTCCTTCTGTGTCCTCCTGGGGCAGAGAGAGAGGGGGCCGCAGCACCCACCGCCCAGGCCTGTGGTGGGCAGGGGTTCACCCAGAGGCCTCACCTCCAGCAGGGCCACCCTCTCCACCACTGAGTGGGGTCAGGTTTCCAGCGTGGACTTCAGAGGCACGTTCGGGCCCGGCAGTCTCTAAGTGAACTTCTGTCCTGATCGCCTTGGACAGACGACGATGGTGCTGAGTTCTGGGGTGGCCGTGGTGGAAGTGTCTTCCTGGCTAGCTCTGGTCTGGGGTTCAGCGTTCAGGGTGGGCACCTCCCCCTGGCCTGCCTGCTCTGGGAAACGCCTGGTGGGACGCTCAGCCGCTGTCTCTGAACTGCCCCACGCCTGGCAGCTGCTGTAAGTGGGCTGAGCTGTGAAAGGCGGCTCCTGCCGTGAACTGCGGAGAGTTGAGCTGAAGAGGGTTCCGGGCTCACGGCTGTTCTGGATCACACGTGTGCGTGTTTCACTGATCACGGACATGGAACACAAGCTGTGCCCCCAGCTCGCCGCACCTCAAGCTCACTGTCTCTGGTGGTACTGGCCTCAACCCACGTCCTTCCCTTTAGGAGGACCCACTCACTGTCCACCTGCCGCTGGTCTTCACATTGTACCCATGCCACCACCGCCAGGGCAGAGTGGTGACCGACAGGGCCTCGGACCATGATGGCCCCTTCCCCTCTGAGCCCCGTCCGACATGGCTGGTGCGGTCCTCGGGGACGCCTGCATCCACAGGGCCTGGCCTCAGGACAGGGGCTGGGTGAGGGGTGCAGGTCTTGCACACCTCCAGGCAATGACCTTGCTCCGGGTTGAATGTCCAGCACTCATGTCCACTCGTCTTCCATTTTGGTTATTTGGGAGCTACTTCAACACCTCCTGTGACAGGTTGTTTTGGTCACATGTAGACCACTTGCGTGGTGGCTGAGCCCACCTCCAAGCTGAGGATAGGAGACCAGTGGGTGGCAGTGGGGTACCAGGATCCCCTCCATGCCACTGGCCTGGCACACTGCGTGACGTCCTGCAGGTCACTCCTCTGCACACCTGCAGCCTCTTGCCGATGGTGGCAGCTAATAGGGGCTGCTCATCAGTCTCCTAGCAATCTCTGGGGATCTGAGCCCTCTCCCAGGGTCGGGAGGAGAGAGGGACAGGCCTGGGATCAGGGCACAGCATAAGACTGCAGACCCCAGGGCCTGCAGGGGTGCTGGCCTCGCAGGGTCTCTGCAGGGATGAGGGGCAGGTGGAAACAGGAAGGTCACTTGGAGAGAATGACCTGCCTGGCCCTGTCCTGGCCTGTGCTCAGCAATGGCTTGGAACACCACGTTTGCCATCTGTGAAGTAACTAAGGTGCCACTGACACCCCTCCAGCGTCCTGGCAGGGTGATCAGGGCTGAGGAGCCGCGGGTCTGTGGCCTGCACGTGGCCAGCTGCACAGCAGGCGCCGCGGCTAGGCCAGGGCGGGCCGAGTGCATGCACTGAGGGGAAGCTGCCTCCCAGCAGGGAGACGGGAGGTGGACTGTCCAGTGGCATCTGGGCTGCAGGAGAGCAGGGCCGTGTGTGGCGGTCCATTGTGACCGGGCGCTCCTGAGGGACGTACAGGGAGTGCTTCCGCTCGGCTGTGTGTGCTGGCCACGGGGCCACGCGTGAGGCTGAGATCGGCTGTTCAGGAACAGCCATGAGGCGCAGCTGCGTCCCCCAGAGCTGCAGGAGGGTGCTGTGCGAGGTCCTCTCACCCGCTGAGCACCTGGCGCCGCTTCCTCTCCCATGGCAGAGCCTGGCTCTTGCCCCTGCCTCCTCCACACACTCGCCGGACAGCCTCACCTTCCCTCAGAGTGCGGGTGCCCCGACTGCAAAGCCCTTGCCTGCCCCCTCTGCCCCGGGCATCCTGCGTCCTCCCTGTCCTCCTCCCTCCTCCCAGGGAGGCTCAGCCTCCCATCCATGCAGTGGCCTCGTTTTGTGGACCTTTCTCTCTCTACCAATTTCCCCTTTTCTAATTTTTCCCACTAGATGTGAAAGAGCTCAAGTGCAAATCTAAGCATGGCAATAGTAAACGCTGGAGAGGATGTGGAGAGAAGGAACCCTTCACACTGCGGGTGGGACGTAGAAATCAGTGTGGAGAAGCCTCAAAAGACCGGGCGTGGAACCACCATGACCACCGTCCCACTCTTTGGTGTTTGCCCGAAGGAATTGAAGTCTGACTACGGTGCATGTGTTCGCCCGTTCACAGCAGCACAATTCACAGGAGCCAGACCATGGAACCAGCTGGGTGTCCATCAGCAAGGAATGGACAAAGAGCATGTGGTGCAGACACACAACGGAGCCTTACTCAGCCACAGGAAAAATGAAATTGTGTCATTTGCAGGAGAATGGATGGGACTTGAGAGCGAAATAGCCAAACCCAGCAGGTCAAGGTCGTATGTTCTCTCTCATGTGGAAGCTAGAGAGGAAAAAGGAAAAGATCCTTTTCTTGTGGGGGGATCTCATGAAAATGGGTGGGAGACCAATAGAACAGACAAAGGGGACTTGGAGCGGGGGAGGGGGTGGGAAGGGAGGTCCTAGGGATTGTCACATCGTGGGCACATACAGGTATGGGTGACAGACCCCACAGTCACCCACAGCCATAGTGCACCAGTTGGGCCCTGAGGTTCGATCTCCAAAGACCTCTCCCTCCGCCCTAGGTTTCCATCACCCCAAACTCCGATTCTCTTCTCCTGCCCACACCAGATCCCCCAGGCTGTCCGCCATTGCTAACTTCCCTCAGCCCTCAGGCCCTCCCCTCTCCTAGCCACCCCCACTTCTGAGTAGTTTCCGGATGTCCCACGAGTGACCCAGACACGTCCCTGACTTTTCCCTTAGACGCAGGTTTTCTGCCCTTATTTTTGGCAACTCCTCAAGTGGTGGTTTCTAGCACTTGACCCTGCTGCTCACCTCTTCTGGGGATTCTAGTTCATCGACACTTTCAGCATAAGGCCCCAGAGCTGGACAGAACACTCTAGAACAGGCTGAGCACCATGACCGCTCAAAATAGTTCCTCAGGATACACACGTGTGGAGAAGAATTGGAGGATGGAGGCAGAGAACGGGTGCTTCCGTGATGCTGAATCACGTGGCTGCGGAATCTCTGTGGGTCTGGACCGCAGTGTCCTCCAGAGACCCCGGGGGAGCAGCGTGGCCCCAGCCTGGTGCAGCTGGGAGTGGGGGAGCCTTCCAGAGGCAGGGTCTGGTGGGTGGTCTTCAAGACGGGGCGTGCCCTTGAGGGGACTGGGGGCCCAGGCCCTCTGCACTCTCTCACTGTGCTTCCTCACCCCGAGGTGAGAGCTTGGCTCAGCCTCGTGCCCAGCCTTGGCCACCAGCGCCCCACAGGACCCTCAGTGAAGTGGGTCCGCCTCAGACTGGAACTCCAAGCCCTGGGCCCAGAGTCCTTTCCTTTTACATGTCGCTTATCTCAGGTGTTTGTCTCAGTGACCAGGAAATGACTGACAGAGCCTCCCTGTCTGTGAAGGAAGAAGGCATTCGAACGTAACGCACAGGCACGCACGTGGCTTCGCCAGCACACCACGGCGGGAGCCGCTGGGCCTCTGGGCATGACCTGCGCCGCCCACCGGGAAGGCTCAGCAAACACCCCGTCGCCACTCAGGTGAGGAGGGCATCTGGCGAGGGGGCTGGGCACAGGGTCCTGGAGGCAGGCCGCAGTTCTGACATCTCTGGGCACAGCACGTCACCACTGTGTGCTCAGACGCTCTTCCCTCCGTCTCCTTGTGTCCAGCAGCTTACTGTCCACAGAATGTGTGCCTTGAGGTCTGAAGGCACCCTGTGTTTGTCAGCTCTTTGTGAGTGACGCTGACCTCTCCAGCTCCTGGGCGGTCCAGGGTGCACGCCACCAAGGGCCCAGATCATCTGTGTCCTGCTGTTGCGTCCAGAAGCGTCACATGGAATTCAGAGTGTCACCTGGCATATAGTGCAGTCTGTTCAGACCCTCAGTGTCCAGAAGGTGACACTCCCCTGTGGCCCCATGCAGGGGACACGAACACATGAGAGCAGTCAGGGTGTGGACGCCTTTCTGGCCGTGGGCCTGGGTGAGGGAGTGGCCCTGAGGAGGGGCTGCCCAGCGCTCTTGGCGAGGACTGAAAATGTGTCACTGGAAGCCGTGACCCCTGCACCCGGGGCAGACGCCAGCTGCCCTGGGCTTCAGGCTGAGGGACACGTGCCAGCCTGTTGAGCTGTGTCCTCAGAGATGCTCCTCCACCATGAGCAGCATCGGGGGCCAGCAGAGTCCTGATTGAAATGAAACCATAGGCCTCCTGAAAGAATGGACAGCAGGCGACGGCTCTAGTGGTCAGGGGCAGGGCCAGGAGCGCCTCCGCAGGTCCCCCTTGCAAGGGCATCTCCCCAGAGCGGAGGCCCAGAGGACGCCCTTGCCCCTGGGAGGCGGGGGCTCAGGAAGCTGTGCGAGGACGTGGGTGAGTCGCACGGCAGAGCTGAGAGCTGCTCTTCAGGGAGCCCAGCTGTCGCAGGGCAGCGACTGTGGGCTGACCCGACCCCTGGACTCTGGTCTGTGACCAGTAGAGCTGTGCAGGGACTGTGGTCGTCATGGCTTCATTTCGGGCTGATTTCTAGCCAATAAGTGCGAGATATGGTCAGGACGAAGATGGAGCAAGCTCTCAGCCGAGCCTGGCGACTGGCGTGGTGAATGTGATTGATGATCTTCAACGACGCCTCTGTGTTCCCATCTAAGTCCCCATGAGTGGCCACCTGACTTTCTGCTCATAGAAGGGCTTTGTGCACGGTGGACGCTCGCTGGGAGGGAGAGGTTCTGGGGCACCAGTGCGCCTGGGGGATCCCTGTGCCCCTGGGCCTGGGGGCCCTGCCTGGTTTCACAGTGTGCGCTGAGGTCAGGTCCACGGTGCCCAGTGTGCCCAGGCCTGCTCTTTGGCTCTGCGGCTCAGGGGCTTTCCCTGGCATTCACACCAGCTGGGCTCTGCCTTAGACGGGGCGCGCTCAGGGCTTCTCTGCTGCAGAAGCAGCGTCCCCTGGCCTGTTCCAAGGCTTTCAGGGCTCGAGCCTTCACCTCACTGACCTGAGTCAAGGAGTGCACGGGACCCTGGGATTGGTCATTGCTCTAGCTGGAATCTGGCTTTGCAGTGGACGGTTTTGCCACCTCAGGCAGCCCTTTATCTGAACGGAAAGCAGGGACCAGGGTATTAAACCCACTGGCGTTCGGCACCCAGGGTGGCACCACTGGGCTCCTGGGTCAGGGAGAGACAGAAATGCAGGCTCCTGCCTGGGGCTGGGACTGCAGAGCCAGGTTTGGATGTTGACAGAACAATAACAAACTGCCTCGTGCAAATGACCTCTGGAGAGCTGGCTCTGGAAGCTGCGCATCTGGACTCCAGCCTGCCGGGGTTCTGCGGGGCCAGGGGGTTTGAAGAGATTACCCTCCACCAGAAGGCCACAGGCATTGAGGTCAGCATGGAGGGGACGGTCCACTGAATTTTCATTTCTTTCTCCAAGCCTGATTCTCAGCCGTGTGAAACCGTTTAGTTGACTGTCCACTGTGGGGACATGGTGTGCGTGGTCTTGGCACTGGTGGGTGGGCCGTGGATCGCCTCCACACAGGTCCATGGGAGGGGGTCCTGGGTGCTCACCTTCCCACAGTAAGGAGCACGGAGGTGGCAGAGGCCAATGCCCACAGACTGTTTCTCAGGCCTGGATCCCAGTCAGGCCCCACCTTGCTCCCTGGGCCTGTCACTAGCCATGGCTGCAGCTGATGAAGGGTGACATGGGGACTGCACTCTGCCTCGGTCCGCATGTCGTAGAACCCTGCTGAAGAGAGGGGATGGACTCATTACCAGGGAAATTGTGCAGAAGACGAGGGACAAGGAGGCACCCAGCCCAGTTCAGCCTCCAGTCTGAGGCTGCGCTTCCTAGGGTGCGAGGTGAAGTGGAGATGTGGTAAAAGGAGAAATTCTCATCAAAAAATGGAACAAAACTGAGTGCAAATGGCATTCACCTGGGACCTTCTCAGTGGCCTTGAGGTCGTTGCACAGTGTCCTTGGGAAGGCAAGTGCAGTCGCAGCGTCTCCAGCGCTTCCATCCTCGTTGGTGCCACCTGGGGAAAGCCTCTGGTACATTAGGAGCAGGACCCTGGCCCTCCCGACAGGTCAGAGCGTCGCTGCAGGGCCAGCTCCCAGGCAGGTGCTGTAGGAGCAGGGCATCCACGGCCCCGAGCCTCCCAAGGGCATCTGGAGCCAGGCTCCTTGGCCGCCCAGGTGTGGCTCCAGCTGCTGCCCTGGGGCACAGGCGTGAGGCCTTGTGGCACACACGTGTGGCTGATGGTGCAGACGCAGAGTCTGGAGCTGACTGGCCATGGAGGCCTCCATCTGGGTTTCAAAGGATGCTGTGGACAGCTGGGGGGCCAGGCAGGAACCTGCCACTGGGCCAGAGCAGCTGCAGAGCCCCGGGCAGTGCCGAGTGGAGTCGCGTGGGTGTGGGAGGAGGGCCACCCTGCGCAGCTCTGCTGCTACCAGCCTGGAGCTGCGTGGGATGGAGCCAGCAAGCTGCAGGGGCAGGGCTGCCCCGAGCTGTGGGCCCAGCCCAGAGTCTCCAGGAAGACCATCCTGGAGTCCCCCGCTTTCTGCCTGGTTGGGACGTGGGTTGCTCTGGTTGCTCCTCTTGTCTGTTTCTAACTTTTGGAGTGGGGTGTTCTTCCCACGCTGGCCCTGGGGGACCGTGGGAGTGGAGGGCCCATGGAAGGAGGGGTTTGCCTCAGGAGCAGGGGCCTTGGTCTCGTTGGCCGATTAGGTGGGTCGCTGGAATTTGGACTTCTGAGTTGATACTGAGGCCAGTTAAGACTGAACGGTTGGATGGAGGGAATGCATTTTGTACTGAGAGGAGTACGTGCATTTCAGGCCTCAGGGAGCAATGCTGTGGTTGAATGTGTCCCCCAATCCATGTGTTTGAAAAGACCCTAATGCAGTGTGTTGAGGGGCGGCCCATTAACAGCTGATTGACATTGTCTTCGTCAGGGGGTTTGTTATAAAGCTGCTTCGCCCCATTCTCGCCCTCCCTCTCCCCTGGCACCATCTTGCCCTTCCACCTCCCGCAGGGAGGGAACAGCATGGAAGCCCTCACGGTGCACCACCCTGGTGCCCAGCCTCCAGAACCGCAGGAAGCACGTCTCTTCTTTATAAGTCACCAAGAAACAACGCAGGGAGCTGGACATCCAGATGCTGGGTGATGAGGGCCGAGGACGCTGCCACTGCAGGGCCGCCTGGGGTCAGGCTGGAGTGGGGCATGCCTGGGGTGTGGGGTCAATCCCAACCCCACCTGGCCCCTGGAGCCCCATGAGGCTCAAAGGCGACATGGGAGGCATGAAGCCTGGAAGCCGTGGGGGGTGTGGCACTTATCCACGGAGTTGGCATCATGAAGAAAAATGGGTTCCCGTCCTCAACTGCTCTCAGAAATGACGGCTTCTTGGTGTCATGGACAGTAACTGCGTGGCGCCCTTCCTGGGGTGGCGAGGTTGGGGGAGCATACGCTGCATGCGCCCCTGTGGGTTGACCGAGGCCGTCCTGTGCATCAGCTTCCGCCCTGGGCCCAGCCTGAGGAGAGCCTCGCTTTGGTTTGGTGCGGAGGCTCCGTCCACGTGTGGCTGGCTCTGTTGTTTTTGGGCCTGTGGTGGCACCGGGCATCACGGCTGGGGCGTGTGGCGAGCTGGCTGCTCACCTGCTGGCCGACAGCAAGCAAAGGGAGGTGTCCCCAGGCCCCCACCAGGGCAGGGCCTGCGACCTCACTTCCTCCAGCAGGCCTGGCCTCCTGCAGGTCGCACCCCGGCTGGCGACCAGCCTCTAACATGGGCCTTTCCAAACCGTGATACCTGAGAAGCCATTGCAGCCTGAGGACTGCAGGTACTGCCCGGGAGAGCCGCAGGACGGTGCCCAGACTTCCTGTCTGCTGTGATGTTTTGCTTCTGCAAAAAAAAAGTTTCATTCACAAAATTTTGTTTACAAACCAAGCAACTTGATGATCACGTTCAGAGTCCCCTCTAGCACGCAGGGTTCTGGAGGACGGGTGGTGGGCTCAGCTCTGCCCCCTGGCAGGGCACACTGCCCGGCACTCGTTGGGGGATCTGCTGGGACAGAGCAAGTGCCTGGGAGCCCCTGAGGGGAAGGCCGTCAAGGTCGGCGCCTGGGGTGGCTGGGGAGTGGGAAAGGTCTCGGCGAGAGGGACGGTGTGAGGCCCGTGTTCCGAGAGCCTGGAGCCGCACAGCCACCGAGTGCCCGCTGTGACACCGTGTCCTCCTCTGGCACGAGTGCCGCATGAAATGCTACCGTCTCTAATATCTAAGGACGACTAAGCAGGGACGTTGAGATTCAGGCTTGTAAGAATTCTCCTTAAATCCTTCACGTGAGTCTTCAGGTGACAGGTAATTGGCAGTCTGCCTAATTTTTTGTATCCATTTAACTCGATGCCAATGGACACAGGTGTGCTGCTGTCTCTTCTTGACTTCAAGCTCCAGCGTTTGGCAAGGACAAAAAATTGTTGCATAATAAGGTCCCCCAGGCCCCTTCCCAGGCTTCGCCTCAAGTTTTTTTAGTGGTTGCATTTGAAACCTTTGTAGGAGCCTGAATGCTTTCCTCGGCTACATTTCAATCAGCCTGTGCTTACGGAAACCCTGGCCAATTGGGAAGTTGTGTGTGTGCATGCACGCCTACACACACACACACAGCATGCACGTGTACACACACACACACAGAGTGCACGCGTACACACACACACACACAGCATACACGACACACACACAGCATGCATGAGTACACACACACAGCATGCACGCGTACACACAAACACAGAGTGCACACGTATACACACACACAGCATGCACATGTACACACACATAAACACAGAGTGCACACATACACACACACAGCATTCACATGTACCGACACACGGCATGCACACGTACACACGCACACACGCACACACACAGCATGCACGCATACACACGCACACACCAGCATGCATGACACACACACAGCATGCATGAGTACACACACACACAGCATGCATGCATACACACACACAAACACAGAGTGCACGCGTATACACACACACAGCATGCACGCGTACACACACACAGCATGCGCATGGACACACACAGCATGCATGCGTACACACACATAGAGTGCACACATATACACACACACAGCATGCACGTGTACCGACACACAGCATGCACATGTACACATGCACACACGCACACACACAGCATGTATGCCTACACACGCACACACAGCATGCACGCGTACACACGCACACTCACAGCATGTACGCCTACACACACACACAGCATGCACACGTACACACACACACAGCATGCACGACACACACACACAGCATGCACTCATACACACACACAACATGCACATGTACACACACACACACACACACACGGAGCTTTAAAAACCAAACAAACCCACCTCTTCTCCATACTGTGGTGTCTCTCAGTGATTGCTTACGCCATCACAAGAATGCAAAACCTCTTTGGCACACGCCATGGGCTGTTTTGGTTCACAGGACTGAGGAGCTCCTGGTGTGGGTGTGAAGGAGCCAGCCTGGAGACCTTGTCCCCCTGGTCCTCCCCTCTGGGCCTCCGTGTCCTCGGTGTAGACTGAGGCCATCCCCAGCTCCACTTCTCAAGCAGAGTCTGCTGAGCTAGTCGGCGGTGGGAAAGGGTTTCGACACTGCATGGGAAAGAGTGGTCCTGCGTGGCTCGTGGCAGGACTTCGCAGAAACCTGACCACGCTGCTGTGCGCTTTCACTTTGAAGGAAAGTTGGTTTGTGTTTCCCAGCTCATTCGTCCAGGGCCCCTGCTTGCAGGCCTGCGATGTATCCCTGGGGGCAGCGGCCTGTGAGCGCCTGGAGGATGGCTCCTGGGCTGGCCCTGTCCTCTGAGTTCTCCCCCCAGAGCGAGGCTGCTTCCCTGGCGAGGGGCTGCTTTCCCCAAGCCTGCCGCCACCTTCTCTGCCTGCGTGGCGCATGTGGTACGGCTCGTGGGCACAGCCTGCTGCTCCTGAGGCCCTGCCAGGGGAGTGGAGGCTGTGGGCAGGCCCTGCTGCCTCTACCCCTGTGCTCTGGGGTCCACTTGGAACCCGTACTCTGGGAAGGCACTTGCTTTCCAGTCCTGTGAGGCCCGGTGGCTGAAGGCCTTCCTGCCTCCCAGGGCATTCGGGACTGCAGGTGGGCTGTGGTGTGCCTCCCCCTGCCCCCCGGGGCCTCTTCCCAGGGCGCCCCGTCCTGCCAGGCCCGTCATCCTCCTGGTGCACGCTGGGTGCATTTGCAGGCTCTGCTGCAAGGGTCAGCTTCCTCTTCAGCAGCATGATGGGAGGCCACTGGGTCACCTGGGGTGACTGCTGTCCAGGCACTGTGCCCTGGCTGGGCAGTTCTGTGGAGAGAGCTGTTCTTGCTATCTCTGAAACATGTCCTGTGTGTCAGCCCCTTGCTCCTGGACCTGACCTGGCAGAGAGCACAGCCCCTTCCACACTCAGGCTGTCCACCTGGGAGGGTGGCCACCGCGCTGCCTTGGATCTCCTCCCTTTCATTTTACACAGAATTGACATTCGCAGCTAACCCACCAGATTAATCCTGTCCCACGGGGTGAGGACCCTCTGTCTGAGCGCCTGCCTTCAAGCTAACTAATCCACAGCTGGACTCTCTGAAAGCACTGGCCAGGCTGGCCCTGCATGGCCCAGCTTCGTCTGGGTGGGGAGGGCTGGGCTGCAGCCCAGGGCACGGCTGCTTGGTGGCCACTGCCCGGCTCCATCCACTCAGCAGATGCTCTTCAAATGCCTGCCGTGTGCTGGTCACTGAGGACGCTAAGCTAAGCAAAGGAGCACCAGCCCCCAGATGCGGGAATGGAGCAGCTGATCATCAATGGACCAGAGTCCAACTTTGGCATCAGCTCTTCCTGTGTTCTGGGTATTGCAGCGGAATTTTGGAGGATGTGACTTTTTATCTAGCTGCAGCTACTTGGGTATATTTTTAACCTGTCAATTAATTTGTAATCCAATGTATTATTTCTCCTTGGCTTTGTCAAAAAAGCACTTGATAAGCATACTTATTAATAGTTTACCTAAATTGTTGCTAAAATATGTCCATCAGATCAGGGTCGTCCCCGAACCCTCCCGGCAGACCTCTGGAGACGTCCCCTCGGGAAGAGCCCGTGGGGCTTCCACAGGAGGCGGCCCACCCCTCTCCCACACAGGGGATTTATCCCCAGAGTCTCATGGAGAAGAAGAACGCCTGCAATGGCGGATTCCTGTAATTGGAATCTCGTTTGTTTGAATTGCCCCCTTTTTTTTGGTTGTTGTGATGAGACGTCGGGCCAGACAATGGCACTCCCACGAGTCGTCCAACAGCGGAGCTGCTCTGTGGCTCCACGGCAGCAGCGCCGTGGCCGTCACTGGGCAGCGGGGAGCCGTCAGCACCCTGGCGCGGCCCTGGGTTCTCTCCTCTAGCCTCACGTTGATGGGAAACCAGAATCCCCAGTGAGGCGCGCGGGGAAGCAGAATTAGGCCTCGGAAGGAGAGATTCTCATACGAGATTAATTCTGAAGATCCAGTTATTAATGGAAAAACCAAATCACTGAGGTGAGGTTTAGATACTTTCTAATTATAACTGAGCTGGGGAAATGAAAGGCTTTGTGCAACGTGAAGAGACATAACGTGTGTATTTTTTCCAATTGAGGAGCTAAATTTGGGAATACACCCAGTCAAGTCAGGAAGAACTCAGATGCATCCCAAGTGATTTCGGGGCCTGTGTCGCTCGGGAGCTGTGGGAATGCTGTCTCCTATGCTGAGTCCCTGTTCCAGCATCAGATGACTGATCCCCCAGCCACAGGGAGGGCTGTCGAAGGCTCACGTACTTCCTAATGAAGCACGTACAGTGGAACAGAGGTGGAGATCAAATGATCCAGCCTTGGCTGAGCAGGGTTTATGGGATCGAATGCTGCGTGGCCCATTCTCAGCTGATTTTCAAGACGGTGTGCATACGAGGGCCGGCCTGGGGAGGCCCAGGGGGATGCCTCTTATGCTTACAAGGTGACGGGACCCTGTGTTCTCTCCTGGCTTCAGCTGAGAATTACCGTTATGCAGTTTGTCAGAAGTAGCATTGCTCTCCAGTAACTTACAGCCCTCAGAGATGATCTCTGGGCTTTTTAAAAAATATTGCCACTGGGCAGCTCCTTCCCAGGCCATCGTGTTTCTCCCCGTCTGTCCCTTCACCAGTGTTCGTGACATTCATAATCCCATCTGTTCACATTTGACCATCCTTTGCCCCATCAGAGCATAGTTGTCCCTTGGTATCTTGGGGAACTGGTTCCAGAACCCTGCAGACACCCTGATCCAGGTGCCCAGGTCCCTGTGTAAGGATGCAGGGCTGGCATAGGACCCATGCAGCCTCCCTGTCCCTACACCACCTCCAGATCACTCATGATCCCTAACGCAACATAAATGCCACACAAATAGTCATACTCTATTATTAAAGGACTAGTGACAAGAAAAAAGTCTCTGTATGTTCAGTGCAGACACAGTCCTGTCACTCCGCAGCTGGGCTGAATCCACAGATGCAGGACCTGCAGGTGTGGCTGGCTGGCTGTGTCCCTTTGTACACCAGACACCGGCCCCAGCTCAGTGCCTGGCACACGGTAGATGCTCTACTTAATCCAAAGGTGCGATCAAAGTTTTTCACTAAGATATGAAATTTGGACTTCTATGCCTCCAGAATTAGGAAACCCCTTCAAGGATCACATGGCTGGACGGGACCCTTTAGGGTCCCTGCACTGGGAATTCTAAAACCAGGCTCAGTGTTGAACTGATCAAGGCCCACGGGGCGAGCCTGCTTCCTGTATTGTAAAGGTCTTCAGAGAAGAGGGGTCTCCTCATTAGGGAGTTGGTGGGCTGGTCTTGGGTCTAAATTGGCTCAAATTATTAGTGACTATTATAAGACTGTAAGTCACCATGGGTAATCGAAGCCACAGGTGGATCTGGGGAGAAAGGAGTGGCACTGCAGTCTGAGTCTTGGCAAACTAATTGGTCATAAACTACTCAGATGAGCCCCATGGCTGTGCATGTCTCAAGTCAGCTTCTGTCAGTCAGGGTTTTAAGGTGGTTTGCACACTGTGAAGGGCAGAGGGTTGGGCCTTGGACCAGCATGACCAGGAGGACAATCACATACAAAAAGGGGTCCAATGCCAGCCAGTCCATGAGCCAGGGCCAGCCGCCATGTTCTCTGATGGACCCTTGCTGCCCTTCCTGGTGGCACCTGGGTTGGTGTGCCTCTTCTGGCCTCCACTTTCAAAGAAAATTATCAAGACTCTCAGACACAATTTCTTTTTTAAAAAATGTTTTTATAGTTTCACATCACAGTGGGGTTCATTTTGACATAATCATACAAGCATGGGATATAATTTACTCCACTTCTTTCCCTCTCCTCCCACCACTCTGGTTCCCTTCCTTGACTCTACTGGTCTTCCTTCTCTTTGTTTATAGTTTTTAAAACCTAGTGCTTTATAAATAACATAAAGGTGAAATTCACTGTGGTATACTCATATGTACATAGCATGATTTGGTCAATTTTATTCCACTGTTCCTCTCTTTTCCCAGCCTTTCTCCTTCCCAATCAATCCCTCTTTTCTGCTCCACTGATCTCCCCTCCATTTTCATGGGGCCTCCCACACAACATGTCCTTATTTTGGTCAAGCTTCTGCATACAAGAGAAACATTCAACCCCTGACTCTCTGAATCTTAGTTCATTTAGCTTGATGTTCTTCAGTTCCATTCTTTTACCAGCAAATGCCATAATTTCATTCTTCTTTATGGTTGAGTAAAACTCCATTCTGTATGTATACTACATTTTCTTCATCCATTCATCTGTTGATATGCCAGTTACATAACCTAGGCTGGTTCTATAACTTGGCTGTTGTGAATTGTGCTGCTCAAACATTGATGTGCCCATATCATTATGGGATGCTGATTTTAGTTCTTTTGTATAAATACTGAGGAGTGGAATAGCTGGGTCTTATGGTGGTTCAATCCTAGTTTTTTAGGAATCTCCATACTGCTTTCCAAAGTGGTTGCACTAATTTGTAGTCCAACAGTGTATGAATGTACCTTCTTCCCAACATCCTCACCAGATATTTTTTGTATTCTTGATAATTGCCATTTTAACTGTGATGAGATGAAACCTCAAGGTAGTTTTGATTTGCATTTACCTGTATGCTCAGGGATGTTGAACATTTTTCCATGTGTTTGATGGCCATTTGTATTTCTTCTTTTGAGAAGTGTTTGTTTAGTTCTTTTGTCCATTTATTAATTGGGTAATTTTTTTGGTGTTAAGTTTTTTTAGTTCTTTGTATATTCTGGATATTCATCTCCTGTCAGAGTAGCAGCTGGCAAAGATCTTCTCCCATCCCGTAGGCTCTCTCTCCATGCTCTTAATAATTTCCTTTGCTGTGCTGAAGCTTTTTAATTTGATGTCATCCCACTCATTGATTCTTTTTTAAAATTTTTAAAATTTGTTCTAATTGGTTGGACATGACAGTAGAATGTATTTATGCATTTTGATAGATCATACATAAATGGAGTGTAATCTCTCATTTTTCTGATTACACATATTGTAGTATCACACCGTCATTGAATCTTGATTTTATTTCCTGGGTTTTAGTAGTCTTGTTGAGGAAGATGGTGCCTGAGCCAATATGTTGGAGTATTGATCCTATATTTTCTTCTAGCAGTTGTAGAGCTTCTAGTCTAATTCCTAAGTCTTTGATCCACTTTGAATTGACTCTAATGTGGGTGAAAGATAGTAATTTAGTTTCATTCTTCTACATATGGTTAGCCAGTTTTTCTAGCACCAATTGTTAAAAAGACTGTCTTTTCTCCAATATGTTTTTGGCACCTTTGTCAAGTATCAGACAACTGCGTCTATGTGGATTTGTCTCTGTTTTCTATTCTATTCTATTAGTCTTCATGCTGTTTTTGATGCCAATACCAAGCTTTTTTTTGTTACTATAGCTCTGCAGTTTATAATTTAAAATACAGCACCTATTTATGTTAAAAATGCTGGAGAAACTAGGAATAGAAGAACTTACCTCAACATTATGAAGGCCATATATGACAAACCCAAGGTCAACATCATACTGAATGAATCCAAACTAAAAGCATTTCCTATAAAATTAGGAACAAGATAAGAATGTCCATTCTCACCATTCCTCCTCAACATAGTCCTTGAAACTCTAGCCAGAGCAATCAGGCAAGAGAAGGAAATTAAAGGGATACAAATAGGAAAAGAAGTCAAACTATCTTTGTTTGCTTCTATATCTAGAAGGCCCACCCCCGATAAAACCCTCCACAAAGACTTCTAGAGATGATAAATTAATTCAACAAATTAGCAGGATAGAAGATCAACACTCACAAATCAATAGGTTTCCTAGGTTCCAACAACAATTCTGTTGAGAAAGAAATGAGGAAAACCAACACTTTCATTATAACCTAAAAATCCTCAAAACTTGAGAATTAATCTAAGCAAGGAGGTAAAAGATTCCTACAGTGAAAACTATAGGACACTGAAGAAATTGAAGAAGATGTAAGAAAATGGAAAGATCTCCCATGTTCATGGATAGGAGAATTAATATTGTTAAGATGGCCATACTATCAAAGCAATATACAGATTCTAGGCAATCCCTATCAATACCAATGAAATTCTTACAGAACTAGAAAACTCAGTCCTTAAATTCATTTGGAAGAATAAGGGACCCAGAATAACTAAAGCAATTCTAAGCCAAAAAAGCAATGCTGGAGGTACCCTAGATTATCAGACACAATCAATTTTTAGAACTTCAGTCCTGTGTTTTAGGCTTTGCCCTGAAAGACTGGGGCTACTATGGTGGGCAGGGCTGACCAAGCTCCACAGGCCTGAGGAATGACTGCTGCTTTGTAAGACAGTCCTTGAGGGACTGGGGGACCTTGAAATAGTGACAAGGATCAGTTTAGCTGTTTTGTTGTAAATCAGAAGGGAGCTAGGCTGAATTAAAGGAATAAATCCAGGAACAAAGGAGGCCATTTTGGATGGAGTTCCTCTTGCCCTACCTGGCAAGATCTCGTGCCTGGCCTGTTCAACCTGTTTACAAGGCTACCTAGGCATCTGGGGTCTTTGGCCAGTGGGCAGTTTCCCTGCAAATTCCTGTAAAACATCCATCATAAGTTACAGCACCTCAAGGAAAAGTGCATATTCCACTTTGGTTCTGGTGAATTTGGTGAACCCTGGTGGCAGTGCTGAAGTCCTTGTTTACTAAGGCAGAATAGTTCTTGGGTTGCGTAACAGCACAGCACTTGTCCTGGGGGAAATGAACAATGCAGGGTATAATGAGCCTGGGTCCTTTCATGAGAGTGTCATTTGGATGAAAGAATAAATAGCCCCAAGTATGACTTTGGCTGCCCTGGGAGGAAGCATTGGGTATTCAGAGCATGGAGAAGTCACTTTTGCTTAGGTGGTCACCTTCACAGGAAGTCCTGGCCTATTGCATGCTCTGAGGATGGGTGGTCGTTAGTGCAGATAGGTGGCCTTTGGGGGAAACAGTGACCCAGGGTGCAGACACAGGGAATGCATCGTGTTGGGGACTCTGTCCTGGTGTCCCCTCATGGCTATGAGCTCATGCAGCTGTGAATGACAATGCAGAGTGTGACTTTTCCAGGTAGTGGGGGGCTTTCCTGCAGGGCTGGAGGAGGCACAGGAGATGGGAAATGGGAAGTCTACTCTGTGGTGTGCCTTCTGCCCTGGCACCACTTTCCTGCCAGGTCCTGTGGGTAAGTGTGGGCCAGATGTTCCACAAGTTCAGGAGGCCAAGTGAGCTGCTCTCTGCTGTCAGCTCTGGCTCCTCTGCCATGCCAGAGTTATTTATTGGCAGCGTGACTGCAATTTCTCCTGTCACAATGCAGATGTGAGTAGCTGGGTTTCAGTGCAGTGGCTTCCATTACCCTCATTCCCAGATTCACAGAGATGGCGATGCCTCGGTAAGAAACCAAGTAAAAGTCCTTCTTCTGCTCTGACCCCAGGGTGGGGGTCGGTGCTGTCAGTGCTCAGCTGGATGCAGAGCACCAAGCTTCTTGGTGAAGTTCAGCTGGGGACCCGTGACATCCAAATGCAGAAGGTGGGGCTTCTTATCAACTCCCAAATTCTGTCCCCCAAAGAATGCTGGACATCATCTTAGGTGGCTGTCTAGGCAAGAACCATGCAAAGGAGATGGGCATGCTCCCCCTCTTTCTGACACACAGCTCCTTCCGCCCCTGGTCTTGCTGTATACTCCTGATCTGGAAAGTTCTGCCATGCTCAGGGGTCACAGTCAGGAATCCTGCTCTCTGCAGCAACCCCTTCCACCCCCATGACGTGTCTGGCCACTGCTATGCGGGGAGAATTGCATTCTGTTTAAGCAATGGCTCCCTCTAACTTTGAGCTCAAGGTTGCTCCGGATCAGGCCTGTCTCAGTAGTGAGCCCTGAGGACAGAGGGCATCTTGCTCTTCCCTCCAACAATCACCAACCTGATATCAGACTGACCAGGAGCCCTTGGGAAATGGCCTAAGGCTTTGGTTAGACACTCACAAAAAAACCAAAAGTGCCAACTATCTTGGGAGCACGGGCCACAGCTTCTCAGAATAAGCAGAAGTGGCTCTATTCTGGGCACCACAAGGTGGTGTTGGCCCAGGGGCTGGCTGTGTCCTGGTCATGAGAGGCACAGTTCAGGTGGATGGAGGGCTGGTGGGAAGGAGATGTTACATCTTCTCAGTCATCTGTCTTTTTGTGATGTCAGAGCTGAAGCTGTGGCCTGGAGGTCTGGGTGGTGGGAGCCGAGGAGGACTCGGCAGAGCAAGAAACAGCTGAGTGTGGGACAGAGTGAGTGTCACAGGGAACAGAGCAGGGCCTGGGGCCTGGGCGTTCCTGGGACCCGTGGTCGTGTATCTGAAATGATCCTTGCCTGCCAGGTGGGGCGATGCTCAGTGGCTTAGGATGCTTTGGTGAAGCCACACGCAGGTGGACAGGTGGCTGCACCAGGGTCGGGAGTTTCTAGGTAAATGAATACTTGAATGAATTAATTGAAAAGAAGGGCAGAGCAGGCGAGGGCCCTGGTACGAGCCGCAGCGCTTAATCTCAGAGGAGAGCTGGGAGAGGAAGAGTGAGGACGGGTGGGAGCTGCAGAGCGGCTGGGGCCTGGGGAAGGCCTGAGGCTGGGCGAGCAGCTGGGAGCACCCGGGAGGCTCGTGGAGGGGCAGCTGGGGGTGGTCGGTCCAGGCAGAGGGCATGGCCTTTCAGCAGGTGTCTGGAGTTGGTAGAGGCTGTGATTTTAGAGAGAAGGGTTTGTGAGGTCCACAACCCAGTGGTGCCAGGGCAGTGGGGCAGGTTGCCAAGAGACTGAGAAAATGCCCAGAGGTGGTGTATGGGTCATGTGGCTTCATGGAGAAATGCTTCTGGGGCTGGTTTCTCGGTGACAGATAGGCTTGTGTTCCCCAGGGTGCTTTGCCAAGCACACCTTCCCCTCACAGTCTTCTGTCAAGGGTGCCGGCAGGATGAGTGCCACCTGTCCTCTCCTACCTGCATGCTGCCCACTCACCACCTGTGTGGCAGGTGCACAAGCAGTGGCCTGGGGGCATCAGCTTGCTTGTCTGCGTGTGACCAGCCTCCCGAGGAGTGGCCGTCCTGGGTAATGCAGGACAGTGGCCTCCACAGGGAACACCGCCCAGCCCTGGTTCCGGGTGTGCTGGAGGGAAGGCCAGTCCTCAGGGCAGTGTCTCCGGCACTCCGGCCCAGGCTTGCTCCCGGCGCTCCCTTACCTCGGCAAGTTTGGTGGAACAGAAGCGGCGTCCAGGACAGGGGTCTCACTGTCCCCTTCTCTTCAGGAATGATACAGGGGTCAAGCAGTAAAGAGTTTGGAGTGTCAGATGGATCACTGAAGACAAGAATCCTCTCCGAGGGGTGCTGCACACAGGAGACAGCTTTTGCTGTCTGGGGACATTTCTGGTTGTCATAGCTGGGGCTAAATATCCCATGCTGTGCCTTCAGCCCCCCAGGACAAATCCCATGGCCACAATGTCAGGAAGAGGCTGCTGAGATGCCCTGGTCTGAGGTGTGGTTGAAGACGCGGGGAAGGGACAGGGAGCAGGAGAGAGGCAGGCAGTGGCCAGGGGTCCCAGTGGCCTCCTGCCCTGGGGACTGGAAGGGCAGTAAAGTCTGGTTCTCTGTGCTTACATTTGTTTTTTTTTAAGAAAACAGAGAAAGAGTTTGGAGGTGACCCCGAGAGCATCAGTTTGCAGAAGCTGTGGCGTGAGTGCTGTGCTCAGTTGCCTGGAGCAGGGCCCTCAGGCAGCCTGGGTGTGCGCAGAGAGAGGGCAACCAGGGATGAGGAGGAAGGTCAGGGGAACGTGAGCCAGCCGTGGGCAGGCCCTCCTGCAGGAGTCCCGTCCTCTGCCTCCTGCTTCTCTTGCACGGGATCACACCAGCACAGTGAATCCAGGATGCTCAGGCCATTGTGGTTCGTTTTCACATTCACAGTTTCCTTTCCTTTCTGAGTAGCAGTGTTCCCCTGCACGAATTCGCCAACGTGAGACCATCACCCCTGTTGGTCCACCTTCAGGAGGCGTGGTGTGCAAACCCTGTCCCCCACCGTGGTCTGGGAGGTGGAGTGGCGGTGCTGGGAGCATACCTTGGGCACATTGACTCTCCCAGCAAGACACTGGTAAGAGTGTAAAATTAGGACGTACTGGAAGAACACTGCAGGTGGCTGGGGAGGGCCTGCCCTTGGTGAATTTTCAAGCTTACAACTTTTTAAGGTCTCCAGCCTTAGCTCTGGACGGGAGAATCCCACAGTGTTCCTGGAGACGTTAGAAGAGAGAATGTGGGCCTGGAAGGTCATCCAGACATCAGCGGGGGAGAGAGGTCCCCAAAGAGAGTGGCTCCCATCTGCACGTGCAAAGTGCCCACGTCAGTGGCTGACACGGAACCGGCCTGTGTGGAGATCCGGCAGAGAGCTGGTGCCACCCAGGCTCCAGCTGCTGCCCACTGCAGAGCCTGGGCTTTGGGTCCCACCAAAGTAGCCGCATACCAAGATATGAAGCACTCTTCAGAGGGGCAGAGAGGGACCTGGAAAGTCCACTGTTTCATTTACAATGAGGCATGTCCACCACCACCACCCAGACAGGCAGAGAAGCAAGGAAACGTGAGCCCTATCGAGACAGGAGGGTACGTGACCCCCAGGCATGAGGGGGCCTGGAGCAGCTGACTAGGTGAGCGGTACTGAGAGGGAGAGGCGCACACAGCCAGCGACAGAGGGAGCCGGCACAGCCCGGTCCTGGCATCTTGGCCCGTCCATGCTCAGTGGAGAGGAGGCGCTGGCAGACGGCCTCACAGAGGATGGAGATGCCAGAGGGAAAATGAACAGAGCAGATCAATAGGAATTATGATTTCCAAAGAACAGAGAAGTGTTGAAGAACTGAGCAGCACCTCAGAGGCCTGTGGGCAGCTCTCACGTTGCCCGTGTAAGGACAATTAAAGTTCCCGAAAAAGATGAGGGGCGTGATGGGCAGAAAAGGACTTCTAAAGAAATATTGACTAAAAACTTTCCAGATCTGATTCTATACATCAAGTTACTAATCCAAGAAGGTCAAGGAACACCAAGTGAGATAAATATAAATAAAACTGCACAAGACATATCAGAGTTAAGTCACTGAAATCCAGATACAAATAGAAAGCGTCAAAACCTAGTTAGAGAAAAAGGCATGCTCACGCAGAAGGTGACCGTGCAAATGTCAGCCTATTCCCGTCAGAAATGGGAGGTCAAAACCAGTACAACGGCATTTTTAAAGGGAAGTGACAAGAAGTCTAGGAACCCAGAATTTCATGTCTGTAAAACAAGTCTTAAAAGTCAAAGGCCAAGAGATCTCCCGGGCTGTGGGGTCCACCTCAGTGGCTGCTGGTGGAAGCCACCGAGCATGGCAGGGTCACCAGTCAGAATGGAGGGAAGGAGGAAGGACACACCAAGGGCCACGGCTGGCCACGAATGAAATAAGGCAGCTGCTGACCGCAAGTGGAAGCCATGCTGTTTTGTATATTGGGTTAAATAAAAGGTTAATAATGTTGCAAAAAAGATGAAAAGGCGTTTCAGATGAACAGGTCTAAGGCAGTTTATATTCAGCAGCCTGTGCTTCAAGCAATGCTGAATGAGGTTCTAGTTAAGGAGAAATAACAGGTGGTAATTGGATTTAGAAGATTTGGGGAAGGTCACTGGGAATTGTAACTGCGTTACAAATAAAGCCAAGCTCTAGGATTCCTCGTGCATGTGGTTACCGTACATTGGAAAGCAGCAACATAGAAAACGATGGAACTATAGTTTTGAAACCTTCCCATTTTTTATCTGAAGTAATGCAATGTTAAGTGTAAATAGACTATAATAGGTGGTGGGTGTAGATTGTAATCCTGACAGCAACCATTAACTTGTTAAAAATAACATTTAGCTAAAAATCTAGTACAAGAAATAAAATGGAATGCCAAAAATATTCAATGAACTCAAAAGAAGGCAGGAGAGAAATTGAGAAATAGAGAATAAATAGCAAAATGGTAGAACTTAAATTAAACCATATTATTAATTAAGAGACATATAAATGGGTTAATACTCTAATTCAGAAGCAGACTTAGACTGAATAAAAATGAAAGACAGACTATTGTCTTAAGATGCACTTTGAAATTCAGGGACATGAACAGATTGAAAGGGCGCCCACCTGAGTATCAACGGTGACCACTGGAGAGCTGCCGTGGGCATGGGGGGGCCTCAGTGACAGAGTGTCACCTGCATGTGTGAGGCCCTGGGGTTGACACTCAGGACCAAACCCAAAACAAACAGAAAACTAGGTAAAATAGACTTTGAGACAAAGTGTGTTACCAGAGATAAAGAGGAACACAGTAGTAAAGAGCTGTGTCAGCCAGTTATAGTGGTCAGAGGTGTGGGCAGCCTAGCAAGAGCTTCTAAATACCTGGACCAAAAGATGGGGGGAGAGGGAGGGGGAGGGAGAGAGGGAGAGGGAGAGGGAGAGAGGGAAGGAGAGAGGGAGAGAGGGAGAGGGAGAGGGAGAGAGGGACAGGGAAAGAGATGGAGAGGGAGAGGGACAGGGTATGAGATGGAGAGGGAAAGGGAGAGAGAAGGAGAGAGTGTGAGGCACTATATTTTAAAGCTGATAAAATAAGTAAAATTCAGTGAAAGTATAGTATGTAAATCATAAATTTTAAAAAATCTATATATTCATAAATGCACAATTAAATTATCCATGTGAGTGACTTACCTGACTTTATGGAAATCCCACCCAACACTGCAGAACCTACATCATTTTCCAGGGCCTGTGCATGTCAGGATGATCCATTTGCTGAGTCATAAAACAGCTCTTAATAAATTTCAAAGTATAACTGAATATGTCTTCTGCCCACAGTAGCATTTGGAATCAATAGGAATATGTGCTCTAGAAAGGTCCTAAATATGTTATGTAAACTTTAATAAATCCTGTGCATCAAAGAAGAACTCTCAGTGGAAAACAAGTAATTCAAACTGAATGAAAATGAAAATACTACATGTGAGGTTTTATGGAGGGTAGCTAAAATAGTGCTTAGAGGGAGATTTATGGCTTGGAAATGCTTATTTTAGAAGGGAGGTGATTTAAATCAATAATTTAATTTTCCACATTAAGAAAGTAGAAACTAATGAGCATATTGAGTCCAAAGTAATGAAAAGGAATGACACAATGGAAATTAGAGAAGAAATAAATGGAACAAGAACAGATAAAAAACAATTCAAAATAAACAAAGCCTAACTTGGTCTTTTAATAATACTAATACAATTCATAAACACTTAGTAAAGATAATTTAGAAAAAGTTATAAATGTAAATTAATAATACCACTAAAAAGATGGAGATCATCACCAATCTTATAGACATCAGAAGTAAAAGAAATATTATAAAACACTTTTTGCCAATAAATTTTATGAATTTATTAACAATTTGTCAGTGAATGACAGATTGAAATGGAAAATTTCTCAAAAATTCTACTTATTAAAAATGACACAAGATGAAAGAAAAAGTCTAAATAGCTTTGTGTCTATCAAATACCTAAATTTTCTTTCAAAATAATTTCCCACAAAGGTAATGCTGGGTTCAGAAGGCTTCACTGATTAATTCTTTCAGATATCTAAGGAAGGAATATCAACAATCTTACAATATTCTTCTATAAAACAGAATATGTTCAAATGCAAATTATAAGGATAGCACAACTGTGATATCGAAATTTGACAGTGGAGCCACAGGAAAAGGAACCTTCAGACCCATATCTCTTATGAACATAAATGCTGAAATCTTTAACAAAGCATTAGCACATTGAATTCAGTAATACATAAAAAGGATGACACTTCATGACCAAATGAACTTTTCCTGTAAATATAAAGTAGGTTTAATGTCTGAAAAACAGTATAATCTACTTTAGTAAAGAAGAAATTGATATATTTACCTCAGTGCATAAAGGCATTTGACAAAAATTAAAACCCATTCAAGATAAAAACTCTCAGGAAACTAGGAATAGAAAGGAATTGTGATAAAAGGCATCAACAAAAACCCTCATGTAACATAATACTTAATGTTGAAAGACTGAATGCTTTCCCCCTAAGAGTGGGAGAAAGGCAAGAATACCTCTATCATCACTTCCATTCAGCATTGTACTGGAGATTCTAACTAGTGTGGAAAGACATGAGGAAAAAAAAAAGCATACGAATTAGAAATGAAGAAGTTAAACTGTTCTATTCACAGACAATACAATTGTTTACACAGAAAACACTACATCATTGATGACAACAACAACAAACAGCAGAAGCTTATTAGGACAAATATGTACATTTAACAAGACCTCAGGATAAAGATCAATACTGAAATACATGCTTGGACTGTTATTTGTTAGAACCAAAATATTGAAAAACAAAATCATGAGTATACATAACAAAAGCATAAGTATTCATAAATAAAGTTAACAAAAGACATGCAGAACATCTACATTGAAATCTACAAAGCATTGTTGAGAGAAAATAAAGAATAGCCAAATAAATGAAGAGGTATACCATGTTCATGAATGGTTGACAGTCCTCTCTAGTTTGACCTATATTTTCAACACAATCTCAATCATAATCCCATAGAATTTAAATAGTTGTGTCCAACATAGATATGGAAACACAAAACATGTAGACTGGCCCCCAAAATTGTGAGTTTGTGATTGTTGACTTCATGACCTATTAGAAAGTATAGTAGTTAAACTGTGGTTTTGGGGTAAGAATAGGTAAGAGGAGCAGGGAATAGAGTAGAGATTCTTGAGCCCACACTAATGTGGTCAGGTAATTTCCAACCAAGGCATCTACGAAATTCAGTGAGAAAAGTCTTTTCAACAAATGTTACTGGAATAATTTGGCATCATGTATGAAAAAAAGAAACAGCCTAGTTCACATCATAAACCATATTAACTTGAGATGGATTAGAGGCATACAAGTAAAAACTAAACCACAATCTTTTAAAAGAAAACATTGGAGAATATCTCTATAACTTGGGGGTAAGAAAAAGTTTCTTAGGATGCATAAAACAATATTCATCAGAGAAAAAAATTAATTAGACTTAAGCAAACTGGGGAAAAAACCTTCTGTTCATTAAAAAGACAGTTAATAAAAGGAGAATGAGGAAGTCCAAATGAGGAGGGAGAAAATAGTCTTAATGCACAAAGGTGACAAAGGACTTGCATGAGGACGGTGACACCTCTGCTCACTAACAGGAGGAGACAGCTGCCTTAAAGAACCGGCCAAAGACTGGAATGGCCGTGTCACAGAGGAACAGCTACAGATGGCCACCCAAATGCACACAGTGCTCTGCATCGTCGTCACCTGAAGGAAGCCAGCGAGAGCCACGGCGGTGTGACCGCACCCCCAGGGGGACTCACACTGCAACATGGCGCACTGGAATCCCCACACATTGCTGTGGGCATGTAAAATGCTGCTACCACTTTTAAAAGTTTTGGCAGTTTCTTATAAAATCAAGCTTACATGACTCTCAGATGCAGTAGGAGGACTCATGTGTTTGTAAAGACAAAACAAAACAAGAAAAAAATACCCAACAAAAAAAGAAAACATACATCCAAAATATTTGCATTCTAATGTTCATGCATCTTCTCAGCCTGATGCTGAGAAGAACTCAGGTGGCCACCAAGGGTGGGAGAACAAGCCAGCTGTGGTGTATGTGTCCACACAGTGGGACTTGCCACTGACCAGTGATTCAGAGGTAAGGGGGAGCCAGACATGGGGGTGCTCTCCTAGTTACTCCCTGAGGAAAGAGGCCAGACCTCCCCAAACCTGTCGGCCTGACTCAGTTATGTGATGTTCAAGTCCAGGCTAAACTGACCCACGGAGATGTCTGCATGGGCACTGATGGTCTCTGAGAGTCAGGGCCTTGCTGGGGGCACAGCTTCTGAGGTGGTGGGAATGTTCTAGATCAGGAGATGGTGTGGGTTGCACAGGCGTAACTACTTGTCAAAATTATTAAGATTTGTGCATTTCAATGTATTTAAGTTTATCCTCTGAAAAGAACGCAGACTTATAACAATAATAATTGAGTAGAGCACGGAAAGTAGCTTGAGGCCCAGGAAGCGAAACTGGCCGAAGGCTGGCCATTGTGAAGCTCCAGTCTCCCGTGGGCTGTGTGGGTCAGCAGTGGAGCACCCGTGGGACGTGATGTTTCTGGGTTGCCTGGCCAGTGGTATCTTGATCTCCACCAGACCTGGCGGGGGTGGCAGGGCAGGGGTTAAGGAGCGTCCCAGGAGGAAACCAGACTACGGCCCTGTACCTGCAGAGGCAGGTGTTGGGAGGCTGGGTGCAGAGCTGGGCTGACACTGAGCACAACCCCTGTCCGCTGCAGTGCTGGCCCACGTCACCGGGAGTACCTGTGGTGAGGGCGTGGACTCAGGGGGTGCAGGGTGTGACATCTGCGCTGTGCGAGGGGATGCAAGGGCCTGGCCCCGGGGCTTCCTGGACGAGGGCATTCCAGGCACTCCCTTTCCACCACCCCAGTCCAGGCAAATGAAAAAGAAGCTGGCCATGGAGGGTAGGTCATTGAGCAGTGGCACATGTCCTTGAGCAGATGTGCGTATGGTGGCTGTGGATGTGACGAGGGCAATTCCACTGCAGGAGCGGAGTGGCCGTGTGGTGTCAAAGCCCATCCCGACCACTAACGGGGCCATTCTCCCACTGTCTCTGGTTTTCTGCACCCTGGGGAGCTGACAGGGAGAGGCAGTTGCTGGAGGGAGAGAGTTCACGGTGTGGAGAGCTGCCGGGGTTCCGCCTCACTGCTCACCAGGCAGTGAGTGGTTCTTCCTACGGAATTCAGGGTTGCCATCACCACCCCAATGGTGAGCCGTCAGTGCTCGTTCTGTTTGGCGGAGCAGTTGTTGGATGTCTGTTTGACAGAGGAAGATCTACCGCATGGTAGACGTTTTTGAAGCAAGTCAAGGGATCAGGTCTACCCATACGCCAGACCCAGGCAGGCCCAGGGCATCCTGCGTTTGCTTGGACCCTGGCTTAGGTCGGTGCTGCTTTTTGTGACACCTACTTCTGTGCCTTTGCTTAGGCTCCACTCCATTTTGCTTCCCCAACTTGTTGAGTCAGTTTTGTTGATGCTCCATGCTAACTCAAATCCTAATTCTCTCCTTGAAGACCCCCCTGCTGATCTGCTGTCGTAGAATAACAAGTGCAAATCAACTAAACTGTGGTCGACCTACAATCATACTTGAGAAGGTGCGTTGACTTGCTATTGTCCCTTGCTGTCCCTGCCTGTGATCTTGCCTTCCTCTTTGAGAGACACCTCTGCCCAAGAGGACTGGATCATACAGCAGGAATGGACACTGATGCTCACCTTCTGAAGTCTCAGATAGGAATCTTGTGAAGATCATGACTTCCAGGCTTTGCCAGGAGAGGGTCTTCTCTAAACTCCTTCCTTCTCATGAATCCACTGGGAACCAGGTCGGAGCATAAGAATGGACGTCTGAGGTGGAGACAGCTGGACATGTGAGAACTCACTCCTCCTGACCACAGGCCTGCAGAGGAGACGGGAGTCGGGTGGCGATGTGAGAGCAGACAGAAGATGCTCTGTCCCACCCTGCCCTCACAGAGTCTCCGTCCTGGAAGGATGGCATGTGGGGAAAAGTCAAAAGCAGGGACCACCTGCCTGGCCCATACAGACTCTAGGAGATCTTGGTACCACATCCAAGATGGCACTGCATACAAGGAGAAGCTTTCCTGTGGGCTCCCCATGGGGTCAGGGGAACCCAGACATCCACTTGGGTCCAGATGAAGGGATGCAGAGGTGCAGGTGGCTCAGCGTGTGGGCAGAGGCTGGGGGCCAGGATCAAGAGGAGCTGTTCATATGGGGATTTCATTACTGGGGCCCAACGGCCAAGGTCCTGTAGCTAGGGACTGGCTGCAACTCAGCAGCTACCAGTCCAGCACCAGGCTCACCTTGCCCATGTAGCTGGCACCAGGAGTGGCTAAACACCTTGCACCACCCGGGACACAGAATCCCAGATGCCTCAGGAACACTTCATGGTCACTCCAAAGAGGTGCACCAGACAGGGAGGGCTGGGGCCCACCTTTTGTGGTTTGACCTGTGGTCCTTTTTCCACCCAACCCTCGACCAAAGTCCACACTTTCCCCTTTGCTATTCCCAGGAGGAGACAATAGCCACTGGAGTGCCGTGTCCAGTTGGTGGCCCTGCCACCTCTGTTGTGGCTTCTGTGTGTGGCTCACATTTCATTCACATTTATCTTTAATGATGCTTAGGTGAAATGTGTCTCTCCTCAATTTGATTTTAAAATGTTTTTAAGTTCTTTATCTTCAAGATACACCTCTGGCAGGACAGGTAGCACTGTTTAAAATGGGAGAGACACTTTCAATGGGACACTTTGTGGGTGAAGCTCTTGTGTCCTGAAACTTCCAGGGGTCTCATCCCTTCCTTTCCCTCTTATCCTTTCCAGCAGGCTGTGACGTGGGTGATGGCTGCACTCTCATTTTGAAAGCTGGAGCCACTCAGAAAGTGTTTCTCTAATTAAGAGTCAGACTTGACCACCAGTCTTTGAAGGTCCCAGGGACAACCACAGGCACCATGTCCTCCCCCCATTTTGGTGGAAGCCACTTGCCTTCTCACCCTTTCCCACAGGATGTGACCCACATGGTGGGCGTCGACCTTGGCCTGGAGGTGCAGATGTGACCCCGGCGCCCTGTGCCACCTCTGCCAGTGCTGCGTCCCCGTTCGCCACCCACTCCCTGGAAGATGGCATTGCAAACCTGTGACCGGGGTGAAAACGCCCTGGTACCCGCACTATTTCTCTGTGACACACAGATTCACGTGCGCCAGGCAGCCTGAACCTCCGCCAACCTTCCTCGTGTACATCGCAGACCTGCAGAGAAAACAAATTTGAAATTTGTGCTGCAGAACAAAAACTGTCCCTTCAAACATTCCTTTGCAGCCGTGCCTGATGCTGATGGATTCATGGTGTAACCAGGGATTAGCCAACAGTGTGCCCCGTGAAGAGCCGAACAAGTCCTTGCTCATCAGAGCTCTTCACTGCGGTGGTGACACCAAAGCCAGGCAGAACTGAATCAGCAGCCACACGTAAGGCTCCCGCTGTGCATAGGTGCTTGTGACCTTGTTCTTCCACCTGCTCAGTTGAAAGACTCCTGGAGTGTCCCCATGTGTGCGCAGGCTTAGGATGCACGTCTGAGGACTCGCTTCCGTCAGCCTCTACGATGTCGCGACAGGGCGCCTTGGTGCCCACTCCTTCATGTGCACCGGATGTCGTTGGGCCCACAACCCGTGTACCCTGTGAGCACACGGAGCCTGTGTGTGGCAAGCCACCTGCAGGGCTTTTATGAGGAGTTGGTCTACTTGATTAATAGAAAGATGAGAAGACTTCGCCAGCACATTTTTCTTCAAGGTTTAGGATACTGACTCCGGTGTCAAGGTCGGGGAGGCCGCCCCAGCAGGCACACAGGAGCCAGGACCCAAATACAGAGTCATTGGTGCCGTAAGCAGAACCCAGGGTGCAGGCCCTCAGACCCCCCAGACAGAAGCAGGGGTCTCCTCTCCACTCAGGCGAGGCACTCTCTTCATTTTGATGAATATTTAATTAAGAAGCTCAGTTTTTCTCTCTACCACACTATTGGACTTTAATTTTGGCTAGTATCTCCAAATTAAAAAAAAAATATATGTATGCCCAGGCCCTGCTAGACCACTTAAACAATAATGATTTAAAATCCTCTGAGTCTGGGGCTGGGCCTGGTTTGTCTAGGAGGCTCCTGGGTCGTGCTAATGCAGCATAGCCTGAGAACCACAGATCTGCTGACTCACATGCTGCAATGTTATTTTATTCGTTTAAAAATATCCTCACTACTCAAAGACTTCTGAGCACATGTGCATAAAAGAACTTAAATTTCCCGAAAAATAATAAATTAGGAGCCATAGTGGGTACATTATTTTTTGTCCACTAGAGAGTCTTTGAATGAATACATTTAAAGTTTCATAAAGCTGTATGAAGATGCTGAAAATTTAATTTTGTCCTCTTCATTTTCTGTTGAAATGACTGGTAATAAGTGTGACCCCAAGTCGGATTCCAAAGAGAGACACAGGGCCAGGCGGACTGACGTCTGGAAGGGAAGATTCAAGCATGCTCGAAATTTGCTTCCAAACCATCTTCTCATTCAGTTTAAAATCCAGAAATTATATTCTTTAAATTATCCTTTTACCAGAAGTAACATGGCCAGGAAGTTCACGTAATGAATCATGGTCTCGGTCACTGCAAATGCCGCACCAGACTGTATGGAAGGGGGCTGTGGTGGCTGCCGGGACGGGATGGACGCCACCCTAGCAGCCATCTGGAGCACAGGCTGCTCCCAGTGGAAGCCCTGTGGGGCGGCTGGGGCCCTGGGACCAGCCTTTCAGGTCCCCTGGGAGGAGGCGCTCACGTCATGTGGGTGATTCCAGCGCTCACTCTCTCCTCATCTGTGGAAGCTGGTCTTCTGCGTGTACATGCCCCCTTCACTGGCCAGATGTTTAATTAATTAGAATGCCCTTCCCACCGTCCTCTGCATAATGAGAGTTTACTGCGCAGCTATTTTTGGTCGGCTGCGGCAGTGGAAGCTGTTGGAGTGATGAGTACCTGAATCTGCTGATTGTAGACGTGCGTGATTCACAATATCCCATCAGTCATGAGCGGAGCAGACAAGCTAATTGACCCACTTAACGGATAGAGCTCCCCAAAGAGGGCTGTCTTTCATGGCTTAAGTCCCATTAATCAACAGATACTCGTTGGGCTCCTGCTGTGTGCCTCGCACGGCGCTGGAGCTGCTGGGGGGACGAGGCATAAATCAAGACCCCTGTCCCGGAGGGTCTTTTGATTCCGCCGGGAAGGGGATGCGCGGACGAGGCCCCGGTGCAGCCTGTATTTATGGAAATGATCTCTCCAGACGCATGAAAGAGGCGCTGACTCCCCGGGACGGAGGGCAGGCCGGGGGGCGCAGGGCGGGACCCATGGAGCAGGGCCTGGAGGACCTGCTTCCCACAGGGTGCGCGGGGCGCCAGGCTCGGAGCACAGGGAACTCCCGCGCTCTTTCCTGGCTTCCGGCTCCTGTTAAAAACCCGTCCTCTTAAGCTGTCTGCCTTTGTTTGCGTTTCCTGTTCACACGGGGTTTTGCCCCCGGGTTGAGTGGGGTGCCCTCAGAACATTGGTACGTTCAGTCTGGGGAGCGGGGGTCCCACCCTCAGGACACCCACCTGGACCTGAAGCACAACTTGAGGGCAAGTGCTTTCCTGGCAGGCGGCTGCTCCCTGGGGTCCTGACACGGCGGTGCTTCTCACTTGCAGATCTCAGAGTCCAGATGGTAACGGACCCCAACCAGGGAGAGCCCTGCGCACTCTGGAGGCGCGGATGGCATGGTGTGCTTCGCGAGAGCCCAAGCGTGCATGGCAGCTGTGGGCAGCGCCTGTGTCCCGGGGTCCTGTCTACCTGTCTGCTGCAGCTGTGGGTCCCGTCCCTGGAGGCCGAGAGTGGAGGAGGCAGCTGCGGATGGCATCTTAGACATCGCCTGGATAACTATGCATTGGTGTTTGAAAGCACTTTTTTCAGAAAGATAGTTTTGCAAAGAAATTCAATTTAGTGTGCACATGTGTGATGTAATTCAAATTTGTATTATTTGTATTTATTCAAATGAGTAGCTATGGTGGATCCGCATTTTCGGTGGGCATGTGTAGTTTTGGTGTTCACAGTTCAAGCTGCTTTGGAGGGGTCGGGAGGTGCCCGCGGTGTCTTCCGGTCACCTGAGCCGGGTCTGCTCTGACTGTGCGTGGAGGAGGGAGGTGGACCCAGCCCATGGCAGGCCTGACACAGACCAGGATGAAGACCGCAGAGGCAGGAGCCATTTCAGAGCGCACTGGCCCGTCCAGCGAGGAGCCTTCACTGTGGGGGGAGGCCATTGTGCCGAGAAGTGATGAGTCCCCCCAGGACAGCCTCCCTCCAGAGCTCGGCACTAAGCGCATCGGCGCTCCTTCTGTTTCACAGCTTCTGTGTCCCGCTTGGGCTCATTTCAAATACTTTTGATGTGATTTACAAATTCTCTATTAGATTCCAGAGGCATTATGGACGCGAAGCTGGTGCCAAAACACCCATCAGCACTCTGCCTGAGCTCTTGGGTGACGTCTGACTCTCCCTTGCCACTTGTACCCCTGCTGGGACGCACCCTGAGCACGCTGTCATCGCATCCTGGCAGGGGCTTTGATCGCAGCAGGCAAGACTTGAGTTAGACTCACGCAGTACAGGTGGACATTCTACTTGAAATATCTCATGTCCCTAAGAATGTGTCCACTGAGGGTGGCCAGGGTGAAACTGACCGCTTTCCCAGACAATGTAAGAACTCTGTGTGATTTTGTGTTCACTGAAACCCTGTCATGTGCAGAAGGTGCCACGGGTGAGAGAAGAACTGCCAGGCACGTTCCCAGAAACATGGAGCAAAGAGCAGGGGCGCTTCGCAGCGTGGCAGCGGACAGCACTGTCAGGCGTGGACCCTCCGCCTGTGAGGCGTGGAATACTTGACGTGGCCTTATGCTCTGGATGATGGTGTCTGTGATCCTCCTCGCTCTGCCTCCTGGAGCTCAGGAGGGCTTGGGGGGGACTCTGTGTCTGGCATCGCTGCAGCCAGCCCATGGAGAGCTGCTGCAGGGTCCTTGCCCTCCTGCTCTGCCCAGGAGGATTTTCTTCCCGTCTCTGTTTGTCTTCCCTCAGTGCTGCTCTGTCCCTGGCATTGGATGTGAACGGCGCTGATTGTCAGGCCTCCAGCTAGCCTGTCTCTCCCACACCTGGCCCAGCTAGGCCGGCAGGGCTGTAGGTGGCTGCCATTGCTCTGCATCTGCTCCAGCCTCCCTCTCCCTCTCCTCTTCCTTCCCTGTGGGGGCTCAGCTTGCGGGACAGTGCTGTGGCCATCACGGATGCCTTTAGGAACATCCCAAATGGGTTTCATATTTTATTTTAATGTGGCTGGAAGAATAACCTCCATCTCTCCTTCATCTCAAGCTCTGCGGGTCCCTGAGCATGCCCGCTTCCCTCCACACTCAGGGCTTCTGCGGCTCCCCTCTGCAGCCTAGGCCGCTGGCTGTGGATTCGCAGGCGTGGGCACCGCAGGCCCTGCAGCCCTGCCCTGCTCTCCTCCACCTCGCGTCGCTGGCCTTCAGATCCTCAGCTCAGGGTCACTTCTGGAAGGGCCCAACCTGACACCTGGGATGTGGGTTGTGTAGGTTTCCTGTGAAAATAATCCCCTGCAAAGGACACAGCCACATGGACAGGACCGTGACAGTCCGTGGCCAAGCCTGGCCTCCCCTCTCCTGCCTCTCCCGACATTGCTGGTGCATTTCAATTTTGTGAATTGCTATTTTTGCCCAACAAGCGTGTCTGGCATTTCCTGAGTATTTAAATGCTCTCTACCACCTGCTGTGATCCCTCCTTGGGATGCGCTGACATCTCACCTGGCCGCTCCGTGGGGATCGCTGGAGTTCCAACCTGGGACCCGACTGGCAGATGCTCAGCTCTGCAGCCTCCAGCCCCCAGGACAAGTTCCCGGAGGTGGTTGTGAACTCTGGCTTGTGAACTCCCCCAGTGTTTTCCTTGAACTGTGTGTGTGAGTGTTGGTGTGTCCATGTGCGCGTGGGCTCAGGTGGGTGGGCAGGGCGCTGACTCGAGCCCCGTCCCTTCAGGAAGCCTGGGCAATGCCGAGCTTGGTCTCCCCGGTCCACCTCTGGCCCTCGCTCAGCTCCTCCCAGCACCATCATGCTGGTCTCCTGTCTGGGCTCTGGCAGGGCAAGTTTCATCTTGAAATTTTCAGTTACATCTAAACTTTTTTCAGATTATTATTTCATATTATTTTAGACACAATTTATCTAATCACAAAGATAGTCATCAAGCAAACAAACACGGCACTCTCAAGGCACAAATGAAATTGCAATAAATTCACAAGATAATTTGAGGAAAATTGACAGCATTAAGTCCCAATTCAGCCACATGATACACACCCATCTCTTTATTTCTTTAATTCCTCCTTGGTGTTTCTCAGCTAAGTTTTAAAATTTTCTTTGTGTGTCTGACACGCACACCAGCATGTGGTCATTTCTAGGTACTTTGTTTTGTCACAATTTCTTGCTAAGAGAGACATTTTCCATTTTTTTTTGTAAAATACAGAAAACAAAAACAGAAACAAAATAAAAATGGAAATTATAAATATAACAAGAGAAATAAAATTTAGCAACTAGTTCTAACAATAAATACAAATGGGTTAAAACTCTGAATTCAATGCAAAGCCTTTCGTCAAGTTTCAGAAAGGTAAATGAGCAGTAAGCTTCTCACAAAACACATCCCTACACCAAAAGCCACGGAGGTTAGGCAGAGATAAAGCAAGCAAGCCGGAGGGGCCAAGATGAGACATTGATATTAAAGTGACATTAAAAGTAAAGTCACGTGGCGCTGATGTGGCTGTGTTGGGGGCAGGGGGCAGGTGGCCTAGTGCCGCCCAGGTGCCTCTGGAGTCGGTCAGTGAGTGGAGCACTGTGAGCCTGCGGCATGTGGCAGGGGCCCGTGAGCCTCCAGCTGGACATTGGTGAAGGAGGAAGGAACGGTGGAGAATGGAGGCTGACCTGGCAGAGCTGCTGCCTGCGCCAGTGGAAGCTGGACAGGGTGATTGACGGCTGCAGATCCAGCCTGTGGACTTTGGGCCAGGGTGCTGGGCTACCACCAGGCTTCTCTCACTACAATGGTACCACACAAGAAGGGGACCTCAGCTGGCCGGAGAGCTGGGAAGCACCAGGCTCAGCAAGGCTAAAACCAGGCAAGGTGCTATCAGAAAACCACCCAGGGCGGAGATGATGCCCAGGGCAGAGATGATGCCCAGGGCGTATGGCGAGACCTCTGGGCAGACATCAGGATGTGAGGCGGCTCCTCCCAGACTCAAGTCTTCCTGGGACCTTCCAGTGTGGTTCCCGCTGCCTTTCAGGGGTCTCAGGGCAGAGGGGGGCTCTCAGTGGGGTGTGTGGCTGCTTTGGCCCAGGTGAGCAGATCACAAACTGACTTGTGTTCAGAAACCCACACATTTAAAAAGGAACTTGTGGGCTTGGACCACAGAACAGAAGCGTACTGAGGGACACGACCCTGGCACCCTGAGCCCCCAGGGAAGGAAGCCTGGGAGGGCTGCTCAGTCCCACCCTGGGCACAGGGTCTGCATTCCAGGACTCCAGTCAAGGGCTGGGCAAGGGTGATGCTTGAGTGCTGTGGCTAGCCATGGTGGTCTCCAGTTCTCCTCCATTTAGCAGGGGAGCGTGCCCCACAGGGGTCCTGGGCTGTGTGTGCCTGCCATGTGTGTGAAGCCACCTGGGCTCTTCAGTGCTCAGTCTTCAGATGGAAAGAGACTCCACTGGAGGGCATGACTTGAGGAGGCAGGGAGGCCCTCTGTACCCGGATCCCTCATGCACAGAGGGTTGCTGGGCCTCAGACCTGAGTTGGCCTCCGTGACAGAGGCTTGTGGGAGCTTGCTGGAGTGCATATTTGGAGAGGGGGTGATATAAATAATTTGTGGCCAGGTCACCGTGAGGGTAAAGCAAGGCCACAGTCTTTGGCAGCCCCCAGCAGGTGGGGTCGGTCGCCTCTCAGTGTGGGTTGGGCTTCGTGAGCAGGTGGCGTGTGTACTCAGCTCCTGCCCTGCCCTCTGTGGGGTGGCCACAGACCTTGTGCACGGTGTGGAGCGATCACAGAGGGATGGAGAGGGATGTTGGACTCACCTCCCATTTGTTTAGTGTCTTCGGGCCAAGCACCAGAGCTGTGAGTGAGCCTCTGATGGCCACGCCCTTGCCACCACCCGACAGCAATCTCACCAGGGACTCTGGTCAGCGCTGCCCAGCGGAGCCATCCTGAGTTTGTGTCTCAGAAGCAAAAAGTGGCAGGTAACAAATGACTGTTGTTGCTGTGAGACGCTGGGTTTGGAGGTGACCAGGGTGAGTCTCTGGCCCAACTTCCTGTTGGGTTGTGTTTCCTGCTTCAGACATCCTCACCCTGATCTAGGCCCTGCCACTGGGCCCTGTCACTGTGCCGTGGACACGATCCTCTCACCTGTGGCTCTCATCCCCACTGCACTAATGACGTCTTTTGAGGGTTAAGATGAAGTCCCTGGTACCAACCTTTGCTCTGTGGCTGCCTTTTGGGCAGGGGAGGAGTCCTGGTGGAGAGGTGCTCCTCCTCAGGCCCTTGAAGGCATTCTCCTGCCTCGGCTACAGGAAGCTTCTCCTTTTGCTTTTCCAGGGTTAGTTCCGCAATCCACGCAGCTGATCTGTGTGCAGAAGTGAGGTAGGAATTGAGTCTTTTTAAAACTCACATTGAATCTAATTGTCCCAGAGCCTTCCTGTTGTCAACAAAGGGACGGAATTGAAGGGGCGATTTCCGGCTTTCTGTTCTGTCCTGTTAGTCTGCGAGCTCACCTTTTAGCCAATGCCACATCACATCACTGTTGTACCTTTAAAAGATCTCAATATCTCACAATACGCTTCCCAGCTTCTTGTTTGTCTGCAAGAGTGTTTTAGCTATTCTTTGCTCTTTGAATTTTGTAAAATTTTAGAATGACCTTGCCAAATTTCTTAAAAAAGACCCTTGGTTTTTAATTGGGATCACATTTGATCTGCAGGTCAGTCTGGAGTGAATCAAAGTCTCTTCCACTTGTCTCCCCATCCCCCTGGGCTGGGTGGACTTCCATTCTCGTAGCTCTCTCAATTCCCACGGTGATACTCCGTTTTCCACGGAGAAGCCTCCCCCCCGTCTCCTGTGAGTCACTCGCAGTTGTTGGTCTCATGGACGTTGCTGTAAACGGCCTTCATTCCTGGAAGGAGGGCCTGAGACAGACAGAGGAGCAGGGAGTTGGAGAAGGTGACCCCAAGTCCAGTGGGGTCGTGGAGTGGGCCAGGGCAGGAAGCCGACCAGGCATGCGGCACAAAAGGGGCACCACGTGGGCAGCCAAGACCCAGCCTCCCAGAAAGGAAGGGCGGTCTCGGGGTTTTTAGCCGAAGGCAGACAGGGCGTTGCCGCTGGCCCCACGGCCCAGGGTCTCCTGCAGGGCTCCACATGCCAGCACTTCTGAGTGCCCGCCAGACGGGCCCACTGTGAGGCGGGTTTCTGCAGAGGCTGACAGCCCACCAGCCAGCAGGGTGGGCGCCGAGCGGAGCTGTCCAGCAGGGCTGTGCTGAAGTCCGACGGCAGCAGCTCGCAGCACGGGCACCGCAGCAGCCCACGCTGGCCCTCCTAAGAGACCGTTTCTGGTTGCTGCCCGTGGGAAGGCGTCCAGCTGTTCTTCACATTGACCACGACCCCGTATCCCTGAGTCCAGCCAGAATGCCAGCAATTTATCTAGATGCTCTTGGAGGCTTTTGTTCCCACAGCTAAACCACCTGTGAGTAGTGCAGTTTTATTTCTCCCATCTCAGTTCTCACACTGGGTGTGTGTACACGCATGTGCATGTGTGTGTGTGCATGTGTGTGTGCGTGTGTGTGCACTCTGCCTCACTGCAGCATCCAGACCTCCTAGTCCAGCCTGGGGTGGACACGGTGAGGAAGGCGCTCTCCCTGTCTGTGGAGGAACGCCTCAGGCCTCACAGGGAGCAGGGGTTTGCTGTGGCTGGGGCATCCTCTTCTACTCCTGGGCTGCTGGGAGTTCTTGGGTTTTGTTTTTATTTCTTTTAGCAAATTAACTTTTACCCTCAAGGAAAGTGGTGGAGTGCTGCTCTACAAGGCAAGTGCTTCCTGCCCTCTGGAGCTGTGGGTCAGGGTTTCTGCAGCTTCATCTTTTTGACCTTGGAGACAGCTCTGAGGTACTTGCTGTGGTGGGTGGAGCAGGGGACGAGTTTCAGTGTCCCCGTGGGTGAAGACTTGTGTACTCACACTCAGTTCTGTGGGCCTGTTACTCCGAGGGTGCTTTTTATCTTATGCGTGGACCCGAACCTCAGGAGACGCATGCTGAGTTTGTACCTGTTCAGTCTCTTGCTACAGCATCAAAACTTTTTGGAGCCATTTCCTCTTTGAAAAATGTTTGAGTTGCTAGTTGTTCTCTCTGTGGCTCCACCCTTGCCTGAGATGAGCAGGAAGGTGGGCCAGCTTGCCCTGCCTGGGACGCTCTGGAGGGCAGTGCAGGCCTGGTCCACGTGAAGAGCCGTCCGACTGAGGCCACACGTTTGAGGAACTTCCTGAAGTTGGGGAGCCCTTGGGCAGCCTGGGCTTGCTCTGCAGCCCCTGCCTGTGTCTCCCATGTCTTAGCAGGATGTCACCTCTTAAGGCCCCGCAGTGAGAAGCCTTGTCTAAAGACAAGCTCAGTCTCTGATTTGAAGATGTCCATTTGCTGGTTTTCTCACAGGTGGCCTGACTCTCACAGCATGCTCAGAACAAATAGCCTGGGAGGCGGCCTTAATTTCCAGCGGTGAACAAATCCTCAAGCAATGAGCAGCTGAGGGCGGCCAGTTCAAGCCAGGAAGTGACTCCCGTATGAGGGTCCCAGAAGAAAATGAAAGCCAAAGGCAAGACCTTGCCTTCAGCTTTCCCTTAGCAACCTTCAAATGGGGGAAAAGTCCCCGTGCTTTTGGCTTAAGGAGTGAATCTACACTCAACTGGAGGGAAAGAGAAAAAGCAGTGAACTAACAGAGATTCGTGGACTCTAACCCAGGTCTGCCGCTGATCACCCTTTACTTCAAGTCATTGTTTAGATACTTAGCTCTGACGCAGCCCCTGCAACTTCTCTCAGTCCCACCTTGGAGAGCTCACCATCTGGCCAGCTGGAGGGAAGATCAGAGGGTGCTGCAGCAAGGGCCACGGCCACCCAGGACCAGCCCATGTGGGTGACCAACCCTGCTGGGCAGGACGGCGGTGCCTGAGGCTCTCAGTGCCGAGGGCAGCGCCTCTCGTCCGACTCCAGGAGTGTGCCTGCTGTGGGCCCTTGACCCTGCTCTTCTGGGGCCCCCACCTTTACCCCTGCAGCTGACCTCCCGCCTCTGCCCGGAAGCTGCTCCCTTGTCCCTGTTAGTTGCAGCCTGTCCAGTTCCTTCTCGCCTTGTAGGTGCTGTCCCCCCACGACCGCCCCCCCCCCCCGGTCCCCCCCGCGGCCGGGTTTTTGTCCATGCCCTGCAGCTTGTTCTGCTCTCCTGTCGGGTCCTGTAGCTTCGTGTGGACATGTGTATGGGCTGCCGTCTCCCTGCTGGACAGTGAGCCTCCCGGGGAAGTGCCAGGGCTGTCTTTGCTTGTCCACTGTGGATGTGCCGGTGACGGGTTCCTAAGTGCTGTCGCGCTGGTAAGAACTGCCCTTTTCCAGACTGCACTTCAGCATCCGAGGCCCAGGTAGGAAGGAGCCCAGGGAACTCCTGGCTTGGGTGCCCGCACCCCATAGTGGTCTCTGCCAGGTGCTCTCAGCTGCCTTGATGGGGACCCTCGGAGCCAGTCCCGACTTGGTACCAGAGGGGCGGTGCCGCCCGCTCTGGGCCTGCTGGCTGGCTCTGCGTGGGGCACTGTGCTTGAATTGCCCTTCTACGTCGGTTGCTAGAAAGCAGAGACCCAGGTTCACTGCCGCAGGTGCACAGGGCTTTACAGTGTGCCGCGATTCTATCGGTGTGGCTCCTGCTTCTTTGTACTTTTCTAATCCTTATTCTCTTTTTGTTCTAATGGTAGTGTGTATTTTTATGCATTGTATTTTCAAACATATTTTTAATGTTGGCATATAAAATTACATGTGTCTATCGTGAACAAAATGTTCTAAAGTGTGCATACCAGTGCGGTTAAAAAGAGCCAGTTATCACGTGGGTTGTTAGGGTTTAGATCTTAAATGTCCCCAAAGGCTCACATACTGAAGGTCCCCAGCCAATGGCACTGTTGGGAGGACTGGGAACCTGAGGAGGGAGGCTTAATGGACAGGGTAAGTATTGTGTCCTGGAAGGAGATGCTGGGACTCAGGGTTCCACTCTAGCTCTCTGTTCCTGGCCTCCTCCTCCACCGTGGGCCTCCTGCCATGGTGTCCTGCCTGGCCTAGGCCCCAAGCGCTGTGCAGCCAGTAGTGCATTGAGGAGACCTCTGAAACTATGAGCCAATGTAAACCTTTCCTGGTTAAGTTGATTTTTCTCAGGTGTTTTGTCACAGTGACAACAAGCTGATTAGCACATGATCTACATTGCCTGATTCTCATTTTTGCTTTTTCTTTTTCATTTTGATTTTTTGTGCTGTGTTCTTGCTGGAAGCACTGTGTGCTAGTTTTCTTTATGATCAGTGTGCTTTCTGTGCCTGCCGGAGGGTGTGGGATAGGCTGGCAGTCCCCTCTGTGCCAGGCTACACCTTGGGGTCTCCCAGGTCCTTCCATGACGGCCGAAGGTGGAGGCCAGGATGCCCAACCCAGGTGGGTGGAGCCACAGCCCCAGGCCACAGCGGGAGGAGGCAGTGTGAGAGCTCTGCTGGGGCAGTCCCCGTGGGGCAGAGCAGAGCCCTGGCATCACCTCCTGAGGCCCCCTGAAGTTGCCCGAGTGGGGTGGTGGCACCTTGTGCAGCCAGGTGCTTGCAGGAGTTCACCTGGCAGGCGTTGGCCACATGGGCTGCTTGCTCCTGTGCCTGGCCGTGGGGCACCCTGTTCACCTGCTCCCCATGTGCTGAGCCCGTTCGCAGACTCTGCAGGACGGAGCCCTGCGCAGGCTTTCTTTGGAGAACTTTTATGGAGGCTCTTGGAGTCCCTGGGCCTTCAGCCCTTCACTCCTCCCAGTGCAAACCAGCCTCCCCCAGCCGGTTCTGGCAGATGAGCTTGGCTTCCCCATAGTCCAGCCCGGACCCTATGTGAGCCCAGGAATGGGGAAGGGCTGGAGGTGGACAGGGGGGGCTCTGCTCTTGGGGAAGAGGACAGATGTCAATGTAGTCTGTGGCCCTCAGAGAATTTGGGTGTCTTTTGCAAAGAAGATGGAGAATTGAATAACATTTGTCTGATTTATTTTGGTTACAAATTTACACCATTTTTTGTGGTGCCTCTATAATGAGACATGTTACCTGTCAAGCACAGGATTGTTTTGACATAATAAATAGCATACAAATGACAGGTTGTATTTTCCGAGGGAGCTGCTACACACACACACACACACACACACACACACACACCTCACATCACATTTCCTCCCACACAGAGGAAAAAGAGATTTTCGCCTTTCCCTAGCACTTCGTTCCATTGTGAAAGGCTGTGGGCTGGGAACGACACACATTCCATGATCACTGTGGTCTTTAAATTCCAAACATGCTTCTGAATCTCCAGGTCTTCTGAACCCCGGCTCTTATCTCTGAAGTGCACCACTACTCATTCTATCTGCAAGAACGCGAGAGGGTCAGACCTTGGCCTTCTAATAGTTTTTTAACTTGGCCCAAATAAAGTGAGAATCATATGTGGCGTAGGCTCTTCTGCTTTCCAATGGATGCTTCATTGTGAGTTATAAAACCATTTTGATTTTGCAAAACCCCTTTGGATTTGGCACCTGGTCCTTATCTCTTGAGTCATTATGGCCAACACCTGCCGGAAGGTACATGTTAGTCCAAACTCCGAGGGGACTGGTGGGTGGCTGGTGGGATCGCTGGCTCCGGGACCAAGGCTGCGCATTGCTGTGTCTTCCCCCGTGGTAGGGCCCAGGCCCGAGGGACACGCAGCTCCAGAGCCTGCAGGGCCACTAGTGAGGGGCACGTCCAGGCCATCAGGAAGCTGGCTGATATCTGTACTTGTGCCTGTGTCTCCTACAGGCAGTAGAAGCCAAGGCGGCAAAGATCAACTGTCCACTGAGAAACCAGAGTTCACGGAGGTGGAGATTGGGGTCCCCTGGCAGCTTCTCAGCATCACTCACTCATGTCCTGAGCACTCTGTGGAGCCACAGGCCCACCTCCCGGGCACACGGGCCCAGCCAGCTCAGGCCCAGACCCCGGGCGAGGAGGCCCCATGGTGGCCCCAGGTGCTCCGTGGGAGGGGTCTCAGCCCAGCACCATTCAGGACCTTGGCTGTCCCAGTGACAGTGGAACCACAGTGGCTTCGACTCTGGCAGAAGCAAACCGGAGCACAGGACCAGGGTTGGCACGGACGGTGTCGATGCCGTGGTACAGAAAGGAGGAATGTTGGTATGACAGAGGGGCCAGAACCCACCTGGCTCAGCCTCCCTGGCTCACCTCGCTGGGCCACGGTGGGCAAGGGCGCATGGCTCTCCCAGTGTGGGTGCTGAGGGACCTGCTCCTCCACGGTGCCTTTGAAGCTGGCTGGGTTGGTGCCAGGAGTGGGGACTGGGGAAACCCCACGAGAGCCTCTGGAGCCCACCGACCCGTGGACTGGAGCCAGGGTGGCAGGCTCGGGGGCAGAACTGGGGGACTTCTCCTTTCAGGAGGTGCCAGAGGTGTCCTGTGGCCAGAGACACCAGGTGTGATGTCCAGAGACAGCAAACCACGCACGTCCCAACACCTGCAGCTGAACTGGGGTGTCCTTCAGTCGTAAGTGATGGGTGACCACCAGCCCTCCCACGTGAGGCCACGGCTGCAGTGCCTCCACTGAGCTCCCAGCCAGCTCGGCAGCAGATCCAGCGTGTGCCCCGCTCCCCAGCAGTAGCGTGGCGAGGCACGGACCAGGCTCCAAGGCCAGGAAGCCCTGGGTTTGAGTCACTTGGCTGCAGTTGAACCCCCAAGGCTTGAGTTTTTCCATATGAACAACATGTGAATAACGACTTGGTCCTTCCGAGGCTGTGTGAGGTAGTGCACTGGGAAGGCAGCGGCCTGGGGTCACACGCAGCCAGTGTTGTTACTGAATGCACAAAGCGGTGTGCACACAAATACACAGAGCAAGCACATCTCTGAGAACGGGGATGAGTCACCGTGCCTCCTGTCCCAGGCCCAGCCAGCTCTGGCAGCTGCCCTCACCCTCCGGAGTCCACGCTTCCGGTGTTAGAGTATCTGGTGTACCTGCACCATCTGGAGCCGAGTGCCAGGTGAGGCACAAACGCGGGCTGGGCAGGGTCTCGCAGGTGAGGCCCCGCGTGTTGGGAGCACCGGCTGGACCGCCACCTGCCCTCCTCCGCTCCCTCCTCTCTCCAGCCAGGCTCCAGAGCAGGACCTAGAGGAGGAGGTGGAGGGCAGGTGGCTTCCCAAAGGGAGGCTTCCAAAGAGGCCAGACATGGGAGCCTCTGCGGTGAGGCCGTGGTGAGGTTGGGTGGAAGTCCCCGACGCTGTTCACGCTCAGGTTCTGGAAGCCCCCACTTTGCCAGACCTGCTCGGGCCATGGCCGTATCAGCAGGTCTGATGTTCAGAGCTGAAATGCTTCAAGGGGTGCAGCGGTGCCTGTGGCTGTGGGGCCTGGCGTCCGCTGGTGGCAACATTGGTAGGCCACGGGGGTCATCTCATTCCCTGGAAATCCTCCACTGCCTCGTGGCGCTGTGAACCCGTGAGGATGGAGTCCAACCTCCGGGACAGCAGGTGTGAGAAGCCGCCAGGACCAGGTGTGATGGAACTTGGTGGACAGGGTGGGGCCACATCCTGGGCAGCCTTTGCCATGGCCACTGTGTGTCCACCCACACGCTGGGGCCGAGGGGAAGGCCCTGTAGTTCAGACCATCACGCAGCTAACAGGAGCTGGATGGCCTCCTGCCTCCTTCGAAGGCTCTCGAGGGCTGAGCGAGGTCCGGGACCCCTCTGCTCAGCGCGGGGGCAAACTGCATGGCTTTCCGTGGTGAGGGCTTTGTTTCCTTCAGAGCTCACCTTGTTCCTGGAATGCAGGACGGAAAGTTCAAGTGCTTTTTCTGTGGTTATGATTAAACAGACCCGAAAGGTGTACAGGAAACAAAAAGACGCGGGGACCCCCCCCCCGGGCTGCGTCCCCTGAGCAGCCCTGGGCAGCCCTTCCCTGCGGAGCTAATGCTTCTCCTGCTTTGAAGAACGATGCTATCGCCTCAGCTTCTGCAAACGTCTGGGAGTTAAAAGCTGCCTCTTGAACCTGCGGTCCTTTAAGACTCACGGAGGAACATGCTGCATCAGGCTCGGCAGGGTCGGCCCCACGGAAAGTCAATACTTGTCTAAGAGCAAACACAGTCTTCGAATACAAGGTCAGAGCGAAAGAATGCCATCCCCCTGCGCTTCCCGGCCTCTCGTCTCCCTTCAAAGGCTGCAGCGGTGAGCTGGCTCCCCGAGCGGGTCAAATGCGTGTCACGGCAGACACCGGGGTTAATATTCAACCAGGCATTAATAGATTAGAAGGCTGCCACATGCTTTTAGTGCCGATTAATTCATAGCTGGTTTTCAGTCCTCTTTTTACAAGGCAGAAAAATATGGGGCAGTGTTTCCTGTGGCGAGTTCTCAGGTGGGCCTTTGTGCTGTGACCGCCACCAGTCGAGTGGGCCGACACCTGTAATCCCCGGAGGCGCGGCCCCGGCTCGACGCGGGCAGCGGCCTCCGCGCAGGGCGATTCAGAGGCCACGAGCGGCCCCGTTTGGTGAGATTCGTGCTGGTTGATGCTGGGACAACAATGATGCCGTGGTATTTGTTTGAAAACGAAAGGATTATATGGTCTTTGTAAAATGAGGAATTCGGTTCTGGGGAGGGGCAGTGAGACGGTGATTTATTTTTTGTTTATGTTCCTATGAATCCTTTGATATGTCAGCTTCTGTCACTAAGTATTAGGACACTTGTAATTTCTTGAATCAACCAAGATGAAATACACACAGTCTCAAATAATTTATGTCAAGGCCTCAGCTGTGCAATCTCAATGCCAGGCTCACGGGGAGCTGGACGGGGATGGGCTACCTGGTCTTCAAAGACCTGCACGTGACGAGCTGGAGAGCCGCGGCTGTCCCGCCTGGGTGTACGGGAGGGGTGTGGCTCCCTCTTTGAGTTTTGGTGCAGGGAGAGGACATGGGGGTGGCGCTGCCCGAGGGTCCTGGCCCAGGAAGCCTGCCCCATCATCTTCCCATGGCATTCAGCAGCGAGGATGACCGAGTGAGTGACACAGACTCCCCTGCCTCTCCGCTTGGTCGCATGGCCCTGTAACAGATCGACTTGAAATGCGCGTTCACGGGAGATCAGAAAGGAAGCCAGCACCACCGTTAGCTCAAAGCGAGACACTGTCCGGGACCTGGGGAGGGTCTTGGCGATACTCAGAAGGGACCCGAGGTGCATGGGGTGATGTGAGTCCCGAGGGCGGCAAGTCCACCCTCGTCACCCTGTGCTGGGACACTCGCAGGGCCTGGCCTGGGTCTGTGTGGCGCTCACAGGGTCACCCTTGCCGGAGGCGCTGCGCACAGGAGGGTGGCCTGCCTGGCTCCTGGGCAGCACGCCCTCGCTCTGACTGGTCACCCGAGGGGAAACCTAGGCAGTAGGGTGAGCTGCTTGGGGCAACATCCATCTCAGAGATGGATATTTTCTTTGGAAAAGAAAATTCATTATTGAGCCATCTGGGAATCAGAAATACCGGAAAATGGAGTCTACATTTCCCAGTATTAATTATGCATCAGGAGCGTATGGCTGGGTGAGCTGAGGCAGCAGATGAAGGCACAGATCTCATTTCCCAGCCCCGGGAAGGACGATGCCGTGGCCTCGCTGAGGCCCCCTCAGTTTATGCATCTCTAAAATGGAGGATGCTGATGTGATAGAGGGAGGACCAGGAGAGGGATGGGGACAGTGGGTGACCTTCAAACCCTGAACGACGGGAGCCCCGTTGGCGTCTCCTCTTTAAGCTGACAGTGGCGACTCCAGGAGTCTCCCTAGACCCCTCCATCCCAGGTCCTGCAGCAGTCCTCCCCCCACTGGCCCGCTCCTTCCCAGAGCAGGGGATCCAGCCACGGGTGTCCTGTCAATCAGAACAGAGGTCAGGAACTCTGGCCAGAGAGCGCGGCTGTGGAAATAGAAGCAAAGCCATCTCCTTCATCTCTCCGTCCCTCACACAGACGTGTGCACACACAGGTGTGCACACGCATGCACACAGAGGTGAGCATACAGACACATGCACACACATGCACACAGAGGTGCACACATGTGCGTTTGCAGGCAAGCACACATCTCTGGATTGCCAAGCCGATTCCTGACCCAGCCGTCCTCTGCTCTCCGTCCTTCCCTCGCTGGCCGGACTGTGGTCAAAGCAAAGCCCAAAGTACTTTCTCTCACTCCAAGGAGGCTGAGAGAGGCCGTGATTTATATCTAAAGAGCTTCATTAAAGAGCAAAGAAATAAAATTCAAAGGAAAACTCAAAATGCAGATTCCTGCTGTCATCATGCCTGTGGGCCACTGGGCACCAAGGACAGAGGTCCTAGACCATGGCCAGCTTGAAGCCACCTCAATGAGCTTGCCTTGACATTTGGCCTCTTGTCCTTGTGAGAATATAGTTTCTAGCCTCTTCAGGGTGAGATCATCACAGCACATTTTTAAATCCCCGAGCAGCTGCACTTGATCTTGACAAAGCTACTGGGGCTGCTGGCTGCTCCCTAAGCACTGGTCCCAGGGGAGAGAAGCCTCTTCCTCAGCTCACCCAGCAGGCATCTGGCCTGCGGCCTGCGCAGGCTGCTCCTGCCCGGCTGTCCTGAAGGCACTCATGGCTTCAGGCCTCTGCGCTGCTTCTGGTTACCCTGTGCCTATTTGCATTTAAAAATGTACCCAGAATTTGTCAAATGATCCCATTTTAGAATCAGCCATGTAAAGATGGCATTTTCCATCTCATCCTGTGGAAAACTGCCCACAAGCAGCAGAAGAATGAGAATGAACAAAGTGAATGCTGTCTTTACAACAAAACCAGGAGACATCTGTAAGCCTGAAACACAATATACAAGGGAAGACTGCCAAGGAGAGAGAAGGTCAGAGAGGCCCAGCAGGACTGGGGAGGGTGCCCACAGCTGCAGATCTCGGAAACACAGATAGAACTGTCCTCCCAAGAGTAAGTGACCCATCCCCGGGGAACACCAGCAACCATTTGTTTGAAAAGAGGGAAGAAAATGATTGGGCCAAGAGCAGGTGTCCCTGGGCACAGTTTGCCGTAGTCTCAAGAAGCAGAAAAGGCAGGGATAAATAAAAACTTAGGCAGGAGGCTGTATTTCTAAAAAATACAGTTAGCGTGTGGGTGAGGCCAGATGAAGAAGAACTTCCAGAGGGAACAGACTTGCAGCACTGCCGGATCAGCTGGAGCCATGCTAGTCTAAATGAGTTAATTTTCATGAACAACCCTGCACATGGAATTCCCACTTGCTTAGAATATGGCTTCAGATTTTGCATGTGCAAGTTCATCAAATGACATAGGAAGAAATATCCTTATTCAATAATAAATTATAATTTAAAGGTCTATTTTAAAATCCCAAAAAGAAGAAACATTGAATTTACAAGATGAGCAGATGGCAAGTGAAAGATCTTATTTGAAAAACAGTTGCAAGAGGTAAACAACAGTTATGACCAAACAGCTCATCATGATATTTTAAAATCAAAAAAGCAGTTTACCTCCATAAAACAAGAGTACAAAGGCAAGATATAAGAGCTTATGGAGAAATGTCTAGTGGAAAATAGAATCAACTATTGGTTCAAAGTTCAGGAAAGTGTTGAGTAAATGTATAAAACTACTGCAGGCAAGAAGGTCAAGTTGGAGTCTCAGAAGGAGGAAACCTCATGAAAACACGCCAAGGAACACAAAGCACAGGATCAAGAAAGAAATAACCAAAAAGAAACTTGAAGGAAAATGTGAAAAGGATGTAAAAAAGATCCATCCTACACATCATGGGATCTCTGAAGAAGAAAATCAAAATGATTATTAAGTAAATTTAAGCATCTATAATTCAAGAAAATATTCCTGAATGGAAAGAGCTGAACACTTCGAACAGCATATCATGACATTCCAAGGAAACTGGCAGACACTGAGAGATCTGCAGCATGGCCTGCAGTGTGGCACACTTCAGTGGGAGGACCAGGCAGCCACAGCAGCAAGAACGGCACGCTCCTGCTCTTCCCAGCTTTCCCACGGCGATCGTCAGTGCCTGACGAAGGAAGCCCTTGGGGTGCAGGAGAAATAAACCATAAGGAAAAGGAAACTCTGGGTCTGTGTCCACTTTAGAATGCGACTGCAGATTGCCAGGCACTGCCCACTGAAGGGCTGGGTGTATTCCTCCTGGAATCTGGGTGGTCACAGCTACGTTTACATCCAGACCGGGCGGAGGTGACCACAGGCATGAGCTCTGCCTGGGACACTCACTGCTGGAGTCTGGGCGGCACTTGGCAGTCTCACCTCAGGGGGCTGCTGTCTGGAGAAGCTGCACATGGTGCTCTTGGTCAGCAGTCCCAGCTGAGCTGGCCACCAGCCCACCCAGCCAGGAGCCAGTGGGGCCAGGCAGGACCCACTCTGGAAGCAAGTCCTCTGTGGGATGTGGCAGCCCTGCCCCTGCAGTGACCCCAGTGGGCGTCCTGGACCTTGAAGACCAGGGCGGAGTCAACCCTGCAGGCCTCTCCAGTCCCTGACTCAGGATTCACGCAGTGACCACGTGGAGGTGGCCAAAGGGGGGGCAGTTCATACACAGCAGCAGAGCAGCTGCCCAGGGGGAAGGGTAGCCGAGGTGAGAGGCCGCAGTGCCCGTGGCAGCCCCCCACCCAGAGCACGCCGTTCCCACGGGTCATTCTTAGAGAGGCCAATAGAGGACCCAAGCCCAGGCGGAGCACTGGCTGCGAGAGCACTGGATTCACTCAACACGAGCACTCGAGACAAAGCACCGTGGCCCGAGGCTGCAGAGCTCAGTGTGAGCGTCACAGAACAGAATTCTAGGATGAAGTGGGCACGAGTGCTGGAGGAGAAAGCGGAGTGGACGGTGCCCCAGGCCAGGCCCACGATGCTCCAGAGCCTGTGTGCTGGGTCCAAGGGAAGTGAACTAGGCCTCGCAGCACGGGCACATCCAGAGGTCCAACGAAGCCAATCGCCAAACACGAGGGCAGGCCGGCGGGCACGAGGAAGGGCGCGGGCGAGGGCGGCGGCCTGGGCTGGCAGACGTGCCCGTTCTGTGCCCCTTCGGTCTGCCAGGCTCAGCCCACACTTGTGGGTGCTAGTTCTTTCCTTCCAAGGCAGCAGCAGGCACATGTCACAGATGAGGAGACCGAGCGGAGAGCCAGGCGCACCCTGGACACTGAGGCCCGGCAGGGCCTGGGGCATGCGTCCTCCCTTCCCCTCTCCACGGTCCATCTTCAGGAGCCTGTGGAGGGAGTTCAAGTCGCCGTGCCTGGCTCATGGGCTCAAGGGACACCCGTGGCCAGTGCACGTCAGGCCGGGCGGGTGTCAGATGTTTCCCACTTCTGACAAGAGCCACGGACGGTGGCGGTTCACAGAGCAGTTTCAAGACTGGCACAAATTTATGATCATAAAATCCACCATTAGAACAAAATTAAAGACATTTATAATTGAAGAAACACACTAATACCAAGAAGGCAAAAAAGGACTGATAGCGAAGACCATCATAAAATGGGAAGGAATGAACTCCAGGGCCCCTAAGTGTTGAGGGCCAACCTCGCCTAACAGAAGACCCTCAGGTCCTGTCACAGGACAGAGCCCACCTGCACAGTGAGTGAGAGGGGTCCCCGGGCGACGGCCTAGGAGAAGCCTGACTCAGCCTGGGAGGCAGCGGCCAGCAGCACCGAGGCAGACCCAGCACCCGCTCCGGCGGCGGGCAGCATGAGCCAGGCCGAGAGGTGCCAGCCTGCAAGGAGATGCCACGGCAGGACAGAGAGATGCGTCCCAGCAGACACAGGGAAGCAGGGCAAAGCTGGGCGATGGAAGAGCCTCCCGTCCACATGAGGGCCCTGCCTCACAGCCTGCAGGCCACAGAGGAGGCTGAGTGGATGTCCCGCCCGTCAGTGGGCCCTGCGTGCCCTGAGAGAGGTGTGAACCGCACAGTGTCATCCAGTTCCAGGCGCTGACTGCCCCTGCCCAGCACGGCTGGCCACGGCTGCAGACGGGGCTGTGAGGAGGTGATTGGAGTCAGGCAGCTCCTGAGCCTGCTCTGAGGCCCTGAGGGCCTTCCAGGAGGAGGAGAGCCCTGCCACCCCCACCCGTGACAGCAGCCATGTGACCACACAGTGAGGCTGTGTCTGGGGTGGGGCTGGGAGGGGGCCTGGGAGACCTGCCCTCGGCCCCTCCCCCTGGGCCTCCAGCCTCCAGGACCTGGGCAGGTGGGCTGAGCTGTTTGTGCCTGGTCTGCAGGGCTCTGTTGGTGCAGCTGAGCGGAGCAGCGTGCCCCCCAGGAAATGGCCTGGGTGTTAAGAAACAAGGTGCAGAACAGTGTGTGTGAATTGCTACCATCGTGTAAAACTGAATGCACGTGTTCACACGCCTGCAGAGTCTTCACGATCCGCCACCCATCATCCACCCGCCATCCGTCAGCCGCTCATCTAGCAGACCCTGTTTGCCACCTTCCCACCGTGGGAATCCGTGGGAAGGGGCGACTTGCTGTTCTTGCTGGTCCCCCATGTTCTTAGGGACCTTCTGAGTCTGTAGTCCGCGTGTTGTCTATTTAGAAAGTGCTGTTGCCCAGCCTTGGGGGTCTGGCAGCCTCTTGCCGAGGCTCCCTGGTGTTCGCAAGCCCGGCCCTGAGTCGTGAGCTGCACCTCGTGCCGCAGCTCACGGAATTTCACGCGACCCCCCAGTCCCAATCCACTCAGGGGTCGTCTTTCCCTGCCAAAGCACACGTGGACCCTGGAGCACCGGGGGCTCCTTAGGGCTCCACCTTCCAGGTGGGGCCCTGGCCAGTGCTCCTAAGGTGATGCTGGACCCTGAAGTGGGGCCTGAGTCTCTCCGGGTGCCTCCTGCCAACCCTGCAGCCGCTGGGCTGGGCCTCTGCCATGGCTTCAGCCCATCTCCTCCTCTCCCTGCCCTCCTGGAACTGACCCGGGAAGCTGCAGTTTAGCAGAAAACACTGCCGAGCATGTTGGGGGCTTGTGGGCTGCGCCTTCTCCTCAGGGGCGGCTCCGTCCTGTCTCCGGCCTGGCGTCCCCTCCATGACCACCGCGTGGCAGGGTCTCAACCGCCTGCATCACCCTGAGCCGAACCTGCTCCCTGGCTGGTGCTGGCTGGTTGTCCACAGCCTGGGGTGGAGCCCAGGTGCTGCCTGGCTCATCCGCAGTGGGCAGAGTGCTGACTCTGACGGTGTTTAGTGCTCCGGGTGTCCCGTGGCCCCTTCTGTGGGACTCCTGCTGTGCTGTGGCTGCCCAAGATTGGTTTGGGGGCATCAGGTTAGAGACTGGTGGGCAAGAAGGGCAGGCCTCAGTGGTGGCCGACCCAAGGAGGAGCTGCCTTCCCCAAACACCCTGTCCCAACCCCGGGTGGTTCTTCTCTAAACACCCGCCTCTGGGCAGTGTCCCCCACAGAGGCATGGCCCTTGTTCCAAGAGCTGGCGGACCTTTGCCCACAGGAATGACCGCCCAGCCTCTGCGGTCCTCCCAGCCTCTCCCCCTCGCCTACCGGCTGTACTGGGCATCGCTGAGGCTGAAACGGAGAGGAAGGATTTTAAAGAAGCGTGGAAAGGTCTGTGAGGACCCCCTGTGTTTCCCGGAGTGGACGGAGCGCCTGCTGTCGGCGCAGACGGACCCGAGCTGCAGCCCAGGCCTCCCTTGCCGGCCTCTGCCTGCGTCCTGCCTGCCGGGGCGTCTTCCCTGAGAGCACACAGCGCAGAGCCTCAGAACCAGG
>JAJEJO010000304.1:1062872-1157588 GCA_020662805.1 Glaucomys volans | reverse complement strand
GAGAAGGAAAAGGCTTTATTTCTAGGAAATAAGTATTTAATTTAGCATCTAATGTTGCATATGATTAAAATTATAAGACTTTCAATGACTCAAGAAAATGTCACCTACAATTTAAAGAGGACAGAATAGAAATAGACCTAGAAATATCATAGATGTTGCAATTATGAAATAAAGTATTAAAATCCTATTATTGTGTTTAGAGAACCTTTGGGACAAGGTGAAAACATGCATGAACAGTCAGAGAATTTTAGGTGAGAGAAGGGAATAAAAAATGAAAGTATATAAGACAATATCAGAAATGGAATACATACATGTTTGTATGTACCTATACACACACATAGAGCACCAAATATAATATTATAAACAGCTGTGGAAATAGGGAATTGAATACAAATCAATAAGTTTGCCCAAATTTTAATGCAAAAAAATGTAAATGAAAAATCAAAACTGAGTGTATAAGATCTGTGGGACAATATTAAAATATTAGATGGCATAACTATTTAGTAATTGGAATTGAAGATGGAAAAGAGAAAATGGGAAAAAAAGGAAACACCTAAGGATTTTCTAAGATTAATTGAAGACTTCAATCCTAGGTTCCAAACAGCATAATGAATTCCAAAAGCATAAGTTCGAAGAAAATTATTTGTAGATATTATATTGTCAAAATTTTAAAAATCAAAGAAAAAATATCTAAAGAAGAAAGAAGCATTATACACTAGAAACAGAAGGTGTGATTGATGGCTGACATCCTCAGAAACTAGGCCAGAAGAAAGTTGAGCAATATATTAAAGGACAAAAAAAAGAAAAGAAAAACTTCATCCTAAAATTATGTATCCAACAAAAGTATCCAAAAATTATACGGAGAAATGGAGATGTTTTGAAACATCTAGAAAGAAACTGAGAGAATGGTCAGCAGAATTGCCCTACAAGCAATGTTAAAGGAGAACTTTCATGCTGCAAGATAATGAGTTTAGATATTACAATCAGCTAGAAATTAGAAAAAGAAAGAGTAAAATACATAACAAATCTAGGACTTTTGTTTAAAGGACTATTAAGCATCTCACATAAAAAACAATATTTACATATGTGAAATATATAAAAATAGGGAAAAAGGGAAGGAAGGAGATAAAGGAAATTGATATGGATATAAAGTTCTTACTTTGCAAAATAATAAAATATAATTTTGTATATTGACTATGATAAGTAAGGCATATATTCAAATCTCTAGAGAAATTGCTAAAATAAACAGAGGTGTAATAAGAAATCAATACAGGAGAAAAACAAGTTGCAACAAAATACTTGATTTATTAAAATAAAGGCAGAAAGTGAGGGATGGAGGAATAAAGAACAGACAAAAGTAATACAAAATAAATGCTAATGGTTTTGACTTAAATCCAACTATGTCAATTAATAAAATAAATATAAAAGGAATGGACACTTAAATTAAATGAGAGACTCTTAGATCAGACTGTTGGCTTTTTTTAAAAAGAAAACCAATCTGTATGTTATTTATAAGAAACACATTTTAAATACAAAGAAAAAATAGGTTCAGAATACAACAGAGTCAGGAAGATATACCATGTAAACACCAGTATAATAAAACTGGTATTGCTATAGTAGTATTAAAGTAAAATTTACTAGAACTAAGCACATGGGATAAAGACTTTAAGGTCCCCTCTACAGAAGATGCCCATATCCTCATTCTTGAGGCATGTGAATATGTTAATTTTCATGACGAAAAGAACTTCACAGAGATAATGTAGGAAGACTCTTAAAAGGAGGAGATTATCCTACAGGTAAGAAGGGTTCATGAGGCATTGAGGACTGACATCTCACAGAAGTTGCTATGACAAAAGTAACAGACGGATAAAAAAAAAACAGATTGGAAGATGCTAAATTGCTGTATTTGATGATGAAAAATACAGCTTCCAAAGAAAGCAGACTATGGAATGAAATTAATCTCCAGAAATTAGAAAAGATTTTTTTTTTTTAAAGGGAAAAATAAGACACCATCTCTCAGAACTTCCAGGAGGTATGCAACCCTGAGAATCCTTTATAAGGATTCTTGACACCAGAACTAAAAGGGAACAAATCTGTATTGTATTAAGTCACTAAATGTGGGGTGATTTTTTATAATAATAATAGGTAACTAATTTCATAAAGTTCCAAAATGCAAAGTCATTATACAATAAGTGAATTCTATTTCCTAATGCTAGTAATGAACAATTAGGAAATATTTTTTAAAAACTACTGAAAGGGAATATGAAAATATCAATACTTATAAATATAGATTATGTGCATAATTAAAAATAACAAAACGCTGCCAAGCTAGAAAATAAGCATTAGAAAAAATAAGAGAATAATTTTGCAATTATAGGATAGGCAAAAATTTATTAGACAAGTCAAAAAATTATAATATTTTAGAATAATATATTTTTAATTTTATAGGAGAAGTGAAGTAGAAACTCAGGAAGGATTTCAATGTTGCAGTCTTGAGGCAGAATTTCTTCTTCCTTGGGAAACCTCATCTTTTGCTTTTAAGGTCTTTAACTGATTGGATGAGACCTACCCACATAATCAAGAGTAATCTTCTCTACTTAAAGTCAAATGATTGTAGATGTTAGCCACAATTACAAATTACCACACAGACATAGAACATTGTGCATTCTCATTCACAAATGCAAATAAGTAGGTTAATATTTGATTAAACAAGTGCCATACCATAGAAAATTGATACATAAATTTAACCACCATGGACATCATTAAGAAAATGAATAATTAGACCAGTTTGAGAAGGAAAAGTTCAGAAAACCTTTTCATGACAAAAAACTCATCAAGAATATATAAAGAATTTTTTAAATCAAAAAATAGTAACAACTCAACTAAAAATGGGCAAAAGACTTAACAGACACTGCATTTTAAAAGATATGTGAATAACCTATAAGCAAATAAAATGGTGTTCAGAGAGTAGAGGAGAAAAGTGAATGAGGAGAGATTGCCTAATGAGTACAAAATCACTCCAGATGGGAGGATTAAGTTCTGGTGTTCTGTTATACAAAGGGGATTTTAGTTAACAATATTAGATCAAATATTCCAACATAGCTAGATAAGAAGCTGTTGAATATTCTCATCACAAAGATAATTTAAATGTGTGAGATGATGGATGACTTAAGTTTCCTGAGTTGAACATACACAATATAAAATGTACTAAAGCATCACACTGTACCCCCAAGAGATGAACAATTTTGATCAATAAAAAAATTTAAGTAAAAATATAACAGTGGTCAGAACTATTTGATGCCAGGGAAGTACAAATTGAAATCACAGTGAGAAAGAATTTTATACTCATTAGAAAACATAACGACAAAAAGGCTGACAATACCAAAATTTGCCAAAAGTGTAGAACAATTGGAACTCTCTTGCATTGCTGGTGGGAGTGAAGAATGGTAAATTCACTTGGAAGAACCTTTGGGCAGTTTCTTATAAGTATGTAGTTAGCCTATAAACAATCAATTCTACTTCTAAGTTTAAGCCTGTTTCAGCAAATTTAACAATAGCACAGCAACAACAACAAAAAAAATTGTATGAGAATGTCCTTGACAACTTTGTCTAGTATAGCCAATGATTAGGAAGATCTAAACACCCATCTAAAGGAACATGGTTAAAAATTTGAGGGTATATGCTGCAATATGAGATTTTACTGAAAACGTATAAGACAAAGATGTGCTACTGATGCATGCAATAGTATGAATGAATCTCCAAAGCATGTTGAGCAAAAATAGACAAAATAGAATAAGTGCTGAATGATCGAATTTTTACGACATCCAAGTTAGGCAAACCTAGTCTTCAGTGATAAGGCACCAATCTGCAATATTCTGTATCTTGTTTGGGATGCCGGTTACAAAGGAATACACACAATGATCAAAACGTGTCAATCTGGACCTGAACCTTTCTAAAGTCTCTGTGTTTTTGTTTGTTTGTTCGTTTCTGAATTGTTCCTCAATGAAAAAAAAGTAGGGAGCAGACTAAACCACTTCTTAAAGAGACATGAGTTTGCTTTATAGAAGCAGTTCTCAAACTCATGGATTAGAGAGTGAGAAAAATGGAGAGTGAATGGGATGCTGGCTTTTCCCCCAGAGATAACGGCATGCTGCTTGGTATCTTCTCTTTACTCCTAGAGACCAAAAGTGGAGTACAAATAGTCGAGCTGCTTTTCTCTGAAACAAAACAGTTCTCATCTAATCAATTTGTGCTGATTGTGAGTGAAAGAACAGAAGTTTGACATGCAGAAGCAGTCTCCTTTTATTTTTGTTTAAACTTTTACACCAATTCTACAATCTAAAGAGGACTTAATTGAAAATGTGGGTAGTTTCATGCTTTTTCTTTTGAGTTTTTAAAATAATATTGTATGCTAATCCTATTTTAAGCATGTAGTTGCTTAAAGTCAAACGTGAAAGTCATATAAAGCTTATTCAATACACATGGTTGCCAAGGGAATGGTTTTCCTAGCCATAGTGTCCATGTGTTTCAAGCACATGTGTGTTAAGCGCTAGCTCAAATTTATGATAGAAGCCACACAAAGACTGAGAGCTAAATTGCTTAGATTATTACTCATGGACTGCATATAGGATCTCACTAATTTATAACAGAAATGTTTCACACTAAAGAGCTTATGCTTTGAATTTATCTAGAACAAGAGCACAAGCATAGCTCATACTACATATACAAATGCGTGTACATTTATGTATATTTTTATATACGATTAGTAACATTACATTTTGGCATTTTGAAGAAACGAAATTGCTGGAATGTTCTACATCATTTTTCAGTGATGACAGCAGCAAATCTTCCGACAGAGATTGAAGAAAGAGTAATGTTGTAGATGTTTATTTTGGAAGATACTTTCTAGGGAGAGGGTTTTAAGCAAAGATATATTACTTGAATCCTAGAACTGAAAGGAATTAGGAGGTCATCTGGTTCATCTTCCATGCCCAAACTAGAATTCTCTCTACTACACTGACTGATGACCAACCCATCTCTGCTTGAATTCCTTTAGTGACAAGAAAGTTTCTATTTTGGAAGTCAGCCCAGTGAGATTCCTCTAGAGAAAAATGAATGTAAAGTTACAGATATTGACTGTATTCAGGCTGTTATGAGCTCCGGAGCTGAAAGGTCAAATGGAATCAAATGGGGAGATGCAAATAAAGTTCAGGGAGGGAGAAATGAAACAGCCAAAAAGGAGAGCAGACCAAATTACCAAAAAGAAGATGATAAATATTGAGAAACAGACACAAAAAAGTCGTACAATCCCAGACAAATTTGCCTCCTTCTTGATTATTTCTTTCCACTTCCTCATTTAAAAGCTTCAATTTTCCATTTTTGGCTTTAAGTATTTTAAAATTTGTGCCATTTGGTGTGACAATCTTCCAAAAAAGAGATAAATGAACTAAATAAGTAAATAGGATTTTCTGAGGTAGCGATTGTAGAGCACATATTGTCTTACTGCCTATGTTCAGAGTTCTCTTTTGAGGATGCAGAAAGATATTTGATACTTGCCTTCTCAAGGGACAGAACTGGCAAGAAGAAGGCAGGAGAAATAAGATTTTGACAATGTCAAGACCACTGAACATGGGGCCAGTTTTGCTTTGTATACATTTGCAAAATGTATACAATGTCTTTCAAGCTAAATGTAATAAATATTCTCTTAGTTAAGTGACAAATGGCTGGAATATATTTTGCTTCTGCAAATCACAAGAGTGAGGGGAAAAACCCACAGAAATTGTAACAACAGGTTTTGGTCAACTATTTTTAGCAACCAAATCTTGAATTAGTATGATGATTGGAATTTCAAAAAGTACATGATCTTTACCTTTGTTCAAAAATTTGTTCATTCCCTTTATTGCAACTTTAAGTAAATTCACCATTTTATTATGTGAACATTGTGCGGTGGCTTGAAAGGTGACTTTTCCTTAATCTTTCCCTGTTACTTACCCTTGACAGTTCAGAGGTGCTGCTTTCTTCCCTCCTCTTCCTCCTCCTCATTCTCCCCTTCATTCTTCTCTATGTATATATTTCTCTATGTATACATATATATGTATTCACATATATTTGCTTCCCTCCATAGTATGTCCCTGCACAATCACAGGCATTTTTTTTTAGGATTTCATCTCCAGGAAAAGAAGTTTATCTCAAAAGTTGCCTATTGCTGACTTAGAAATCCAATTCCATCACCTCTGTGGATAAGAGTGCCTCTGAGTATTACTAAATGATGTGGAATAGATGGATAAGCTTTAGATATTTACCAGAAAATCAGAGTATAATTCTTTCTCCAAGAAAAGAAACGTGACAATTGTATATATAAAAGTTTTGCTAATCCCTATAGAGTGCCAAAAAATAAAAAAAAATAGAAAATGTCTTAAACATACTGAATCCATTTCAGTTATTGACACCTATCAAAGCTATTTAGGATATAAAATTATTTCTTTGCATGCTTTAAACAAAATTTTAAATTAAAGAAAGGAAGCTGAAGGCTGGGATTGTGGCTCAGTGGTAGAGCGCTTGCCCAGTATGTGCGAGTCACTGCATTCTATCCTCAGCACCACATAAAAATAAATCAGTAAATAAATAAATAAATAAATGGTTAAAAAAGTTTTTCAAAAAAAGAAAGGAAGATGAACTAACAATTCGGTTTCTTAAAGTGTTGAAGAGTTTTCCATTCTAATGTTCTTTTAGTTTAAATAAAGGCCCAATTAAAAAAGAACAACATTTTCATGAGATAGAAATGATCACAAGCTTTTGATAAGGAATTTGATATGTGTGATATACATTTAACATGCATTAATGTTTAAATCGATATAATCACCAACAATTTTTCTTAAAATATATCCTAGCATGATAATAAGGTGAATGTAGATATATATATGTGATGCATGTTTTTATTTGTCTGTGTTTGTATCTATGCTCACCAAAATAGATTTTATAATAATAAAAAATTTGATAACATCTTAAGCATTGTTCAATAAGGAATCACTTAATAAAATAATGATGTATCTAGCCAACAGAATACTATCCAATAATTAAAATTAAAATGCATATATTTGGTCACTGACAAAGAAACCAGTTCTCAGTAAATTTGCATGTGAGGGTAGCAATTTTTGAATAGCATATAGAGCATGCAAAAGCATGGGAGCAAGGACACACATGAGCACTCCCTGTGAACAAAGATAGACATGAAAGAGGAAATTGATAAAAACACAAACAGTAATTACCTCTCTATAGAAAGAACTTAGGTAAGTTTTATTTTCTTGTTCAATTTTCATTTATTGGTTATCATAAGTAGGTAAAATTTTGCAGAAGAAACATACTTGTTATTCTTATTTTAAATAAATACAATCTCTATTAGAATGCTGCACAGCAAAATAAAGTCTATCTCTGTGCCTTGAATATGAAGAAATTCCATATATGTCATTCTCAATGTGAACAAGCCATCCTCATAATAATGCTTTGATGAAGTCAATCGTGTTGACTGCATCCCTGCTAAAGAGAAGTGACCTTTAGTTACCTTCATAAAAATAGGTAATGCACACTTAGAATGCTCAGGAAAACTGGGAGAACAATCTACACCTATGTCAAGATGAGAACATGAAGATCCTTTCGAAATTTTTCCTGAAAAAAATGTATTAAAAGAAGAGGAATTTGAGTATCTTTTCCTATGTACTTAAGAAGTTATTATGATTCAAATTTTTAAAAATCTGATTATTATTCTTACTTTATTTAAATGATAATACCTAGGACATTTTTTCTTATCAATTCATTTTAATGTGATTATCTGATACATTGCACTTTGCTATCTTATTAAGTTATTCAAACTAGATCTGAAGAGGAGCATATTCTGAAAGAAATACTAAAGCAGGCTGATGGTCTGATTTATTCTCACAATGAGTAAAACTATTTGAAAGTAGATCTAAATAGAAAAATCCAGGATTTGGGGAATACCATATGATATAATTTTCAAGGGAAAGCTTGTTATATGGAACCTATATCAATATCACATGTCAAAATTCAAATTGAATAAAAAGTCTTTGTTTCCACACTATCTCTTCATAGCTTAAAAAAAAAAACTCTTATTTTCTCACAATTTTGTGGGTCAGAAATTCAGGCAGAGTTCTTCTAGATAGGTCTTGAGCTTTCCACAGAATTAGCTGGCATTCATTCGCTCATTGTGAGATGACATTCAGACTGGGGATAAAATATCCAAGATGCCTTCACTGCAAGTCTGGTGTCTTGCTAAGAATGGATGAAAGACTGGGATCTTAGTCAATTCTCTCTCTCTCTCTCTCTCTCTCTCTCTCTCTCTCTCTCTCTCTCTCCTCCCAATGTATCTATCTCAATGTAACTTGCTTAGGGATTTGTTGCTTCTTATTCTCACATATGATCTTGCAGATCTAATGGTGTGCAAGTGTCTATGGCAGATAAATAAAACAATATCAAATCCTTGCTATATGCCACTACATATTTGTGGAGTACAAGTCACAAATTTAGGATTTGGAAGCAAAGTCATGCTCTGCAAGACACTTTCTCCATTGAGAAACTGTTTCTGGTTTCCTACTGAGACCTAGTAAAAACTCAACATTTGATCATGGAACATCAAGTAACAGTGTAGTCCAAGTTTCCCATCATTGACTCAGTGTTGTCTTTCCCAACCAGCAGTTTGGATAAGCACCCCATCATCAAGTGGAAGTGTGATACACTCAACTCAAGTGCACAAGAAACTTCCATGAGTAGTTTGGCCTAAATTTTCATGATTCCTACCTATTCCATTGATTCCTCTCTCAGCCCACACCTATGACTTCATAGCGAGTTTCTTATAACCAACAGACAAAAGAAGAATATCCAGTCCTGGTTTACAAATGGTTTTGTATGATACACTGGTGCTACTTGAAAGTGAATAGGTGCAGCACTGCAGCCCCACTAGAGGACACCATTGAAGGAGAGTAGAGAAAGAAAATCCACTAATCATCAGAACTTCCAGACTACACCTGCTTGCTAATTTTGCTTGAAAGGAGAGATGGCAAGAGGCATGGATATGCACTGATTCGTAAGTAATTAAATAATGGTTATATGATTAGAATCTTGGAAGAGACCCTACTGGAAAATTGGTGGCAAGAAAGTCTGTGAGAAAGATGTGATCATAGATTTCTCCAACTAAGTAAAAAGCATAAATTTGTTTATGTCTCATATGAAGGCTGAGTCTGGATGTTCAACTAAATAAAATAACTTGTTTGAGTACTATCCACACTTCTTCCCAATCCACCTTTGTACTTGTCCTTTAAGCATTATAGTGGCAAAAATGGAGTCTACATATATCTCAACAATAACTTCCACTTGTCAAGGCCAACCAGGCTATAATCTCTGCAGAGTGTACCCAGCAACAGCAGAAACCAGCACTGAGACCCCTTATGGAAACATTCCTCATCAAGTAGAGATTCCCAAGCTGTTTACCTAGTGGCAGACTGATTGCAGTTGACCATCTCCATCACAGAAGGAATAGAGTTTTGTTCCCACTGGAATAGCTTCTTACTCTGGACATAGATTTGACTTCTCTGCCTATGATGCTTTTGCCAAAACCACCACTGTGGACTTACTGAATGCTTTATTCACCATCTGGGTATTCCACCCAGCATTGCTTCTCAACAGGAAACTCATTTTATAGCAAATGAAGTGTGGAAATAGGCTCATGTTCATGGAATTCACTGGTCTTGCCATGTTTCCCATCACCCTGAAGCAGCCAGCCTGACAGAATGACAGATTGGCCACTTGCAGTATTCATCATAGCACCAAATGGATGACACTACCTTACAAAGTTGAAACAATGCCCTCTAGGATGTAGTATGTATTCTAAGTCAGTGACCAAAATGGTGCTATTTCTCTCATACCTAAGTTTCACAGGTTTGGGAACAAGTATTGCAAATACTACAAGTGAGAAGGATAATATTTGTGGATATTTCTTCCTCACTTTGACATAAGTATTGTTGACTAGTGAATAATATTACTTTCTTTCTTTTTTCCTCTGCTATCATTCTCTTTTATCTATAACTTGCAGCTATATTTCTCTTGGATGTAAAGTAAATACCTTGCTCTGAAGCACATTGTATGGGATGCCATGATGGTGGCCAAGGCATTCCAACAGTGAGTGGACAGTGATAATGGCAGCAAGACTGTTGGCAGCAAAGGCAAATCCATATCCAGAGTAAGGTTTGGTACAGGTCCTGTCCAGGTGCTACCATTTCCATGACTGATGAGAACTAACTTAACCTCCACCAGAAAAACCTATGCACCTGGAATCGGGACTGTCTAGGGTCATTGACCCTTAATATTGGATACGTTGGTCCCTCAAATGAAGTACTAACCACATCAACAATGGTCAAAGAAAGTCCATGTTTCCAGCTTTACATATCACCTGTATTTCTGTCATCACAGTCATTCAATACAAGAGTCCCTTAAGAAGAGACCGGAGTTAGCAGGACACGACCCGCTGCCTTGAAAATTAGTGTTATAAAAGTAATTTAACCAGGGGCTGGGGATATAGCTCAGTTGATAGAATGCTTGCCTTGCAAGCACAAGACCCCTGGGTTCAATCCCCAACACCGCACAAAAAAAAAAAAAAGAAAAAGAAAAAGAAAAAAGAAAAACAAAAAGAAAAGGAGAGAATGAAAAGGTCAGAAAAAGAAAGGGAGAAACAGGAAGAAAGAACAATGTTTTTTTTCTTTTTTCTCTCTTGCTGCATTCTTATCCCCCACAGTTGTTCCTTAACAACAGAACCAAAGAAATCTAGTACAGGTTGCATACTCTCCACCCCAGCATCACATTGCAGTTATCAAAGGGAGGGCAAGTGGTAAATGACAACAGGGAAGTAGTTGGCACACTAACTTTTGTGTAGTACTGTGAACCCCTCCACAGAAGTGAGAAACATAAAGTCAGGTGTGACATAGGATTTAAGAGACATCAACTGAACTGGGACTCTTTTAAGATTTCATAATTATGTGACCTTTATTTTCATTATCATTATTTTTTACCCACTTGATTGAACTCCTTCTACTCCTTTGAAATTAATATCCAAAGATTCTATAATAAATTTGAAGAATAATTTTGTCTTCTCAACAGAATTCAGCTTAAAGGTCATGATAGATTGCCACCAAAGGGCAATCGTTCTGAGATAATATGAGCATATGGAAATTTTGCCTGAAAACCGAAAGAGAAACTCAGCTCTTTGCCAGTAAGGTTGTGATTCCTCTTTAACTGATTTCAGATTACAGAAAATTTCCAGGGCGCATAGTGGGGTCTTTCAGCCCTGAAAAATAGGTCCATTTTTCTATTTCCGGTCTATTCTAAATGACAGAGGATCTGTAACACTCTAGTTAGATCTTGACTCAAGTTTAATTAACTCTCACGTATGTTATATGTTACACCTATAGTTTTGCTAGATGTAAACAGTTGCATTTCACTGACAACCAAATAATTATTGTAAATGAATATAGACCATATATGCACTGCAGTTTATCAAACTCAGTGGGTCATCTTGCCCTGTTAAATACAGTACATGGAATTCAAGCCAAGGAGCAGGACATCAACATGTGTTTGGACAACACAATAAATTTCCAGTCTTGATTCTGCAGCTGACATTACTGAATCCCTGTGAGCCTAGACAAGTCATTGAAACTTTCAGAGTTGTGATACTCCATATCTAAAATAGAGCAATTAAACAGACTTTAAAGATGTTCAGATGAAAGGAATGATGTAAGTGCAAAATAATCCACTCCTCATTAGGAAGACAAGTCCTAATCTATTCATGAAAGGGAGTGGTACTAGAAAAGCTACAGTGGAAGGAAAAAGACATTTTGGGAGATTCTTATAATTACAGGAAGTTAATTTGACTAACTTATTCATTCATTTAACTGGTATGTATTTTATTCCATGCGTTATCTCCTTTGCAAGACAGGAGATATTATCATTGGAATCTTTAATGACAGTAGTTTTTCAAAAGAGCTCTTCACTATATAATTTGCATTTCCCATGAGAATTTTTTTGTTTGCTAGCTTTCTGGTGTAACTGGGGATTTCACCCAGGGGTGCTCTACCACTGAGCTGCATCCAACCCATTTTTCTTTTTCTTCTGAGATAGGGTCTCACAGTTCCCCAAGCTGCCTCAAACTTAAAAATCCCTCCTTGCAATCCTCCTAAATTACAGATTACAGGTGTGCACCAAATTGTGAAAGAATTATTCAATAGTATTTTTTAAATGTTCATAATGCTCTCCACAAAACAAAAATCAATTAGGTTGTTTTGTTCCAATATTTGTTGTTTGAAGATTATAGTGAAAAACACATCCATTTTTTTAGGTTGTAATCCAAATTAGTTTCTGAAATTTTGAGAATGGCTAATATTCTACATGAGATTTATGTGCTTGTCTTACCTTTGGTAAATAGAACCAAAGGTTATAATCTTAAAATCATAGATCCTGAGCAAATTTCATGCAACTTTGATAGTGCTTTAAAGAATTTTTCAAGGTTTATTTTTTTCAAGTTGTACCCCAAAAGTGGGTGCTGAGTCTAGGATTAATTGGAACAATTTATAATTTAATGATTGGTGATTTAAATGCATAAATACAATAAAACAAATGTTATCTCAGCATCATTCTGAGAAGAGTAGTTAAATTTTGTCAAGTACTATTTCAGGCTGTGTCTTATTGTTTGCTGGTTCACCAAAAACAAAGGAAGGAAGGAAAGAAGGAAGGAAGGAAGGAAGGAAGGAAGGAAGGAAGGAAGGAAGGAAGGAGGAGGGAGGGAGGGAAGAGGGAGGGAGGGAAGGAAGGAAGAGAGGGGAAAAAAGAAAATAAGATAAAAATGAAAACATCCTCAGGAATTTTTTAAACCTTTATTTCTATAACTGCAAAGCAGATGATTCAGCAGTCCCATGTCCAAGAACTATGAACACATTCCAGGAGTTCCAGCTTTTAAGCACAATGGTCATGTATAATACTACATTTTATAATCATCAGTTTCTTTTCTACAGACAAACTATAGTCAGGTTAGTATGTAACTGACAAGTGACATATTTTTAAACAGTTCCAATCTTAAAGCCACAAAGTTACATTAACTTGAAAAATGTAGGTGTTAAAAGTAGGCATCCTGGGATGGTTTCCTGGGGTTGCTCTTTTTGGCTTCCTGCTCTAATGAAAGAAAGTATTCAATTAGTGCAATCTTTTACCTTAAAGGATTAACTCATGAATTACTCAGATAATTGTCTTAACTGTCTTTTTTAAAGTGGTAAGTTTACCAACAGGTTTCCTTTATATTGCCAGAGAAAAACTATTCCTAAAAGAATGTGGGCACAATTTTAAAAATGTTATGAAGCAATGCAAAAAGGAACTATGAGTTAAGTAAAATTGAAATCTGAAATAGATGTTTTATAATCCTCCTGGATACCTTCTGAATGCCTGGCTACTACTTTGCTTCACAGAGGTATTTCTACAATGGTGTGCTGGACTTCACTGGCATCATGAAAGAACCTGATACTTGACCTCTTCCCGTGGCTAGGGAAAAGAGGTGGGAAGAATATTCAAAATCATAAAGTTCAAAAAACACAGCTAACTTCAGAATGAACTGAGTGAACAATGACATACAAGTTCAGTGTTGTGAAAGCAGTCAAAAGTAAGGATCTAAGGACAAAGAAAATTCTTGCTAAGTTATGAGGCAGCCCAGGGCAATCGAATTTTAAAAAGATACAGCATGTTGGACGAAGGTATATGAGCAAGGTCTAACCACCTGGCAAGAGACGTGGCAAGGACCTAGCTAGTCATCTGGCCTGGGAGACCCCCAGTGGACTGAAATGAAAGTCAGAAATGGCAATAGTGCAGGTATGGTGGGTGAAAACTAAAGTTTGGGGAGGAAGTTAGCACTAAGTGTATGTTTTCTTACTCAGTTTACACAATATTCACAGGATGATCTGTAATTTAGCCACAAGAATGAATAGTAGCTGGTCATGCAGGTAATAAGAAGCAAAACCTGCATTAAACCTCAGCCTTTCTGACTTCACAGACCATGACCTTTATAAATACTAATATGTCAATTTCAATTTAATCTTTAGGATAATTTTGAAAGGCAAGTTTTTTTTAAATTATTATTTTGTAGATTAGAAAATGGCAATCATGTGATCTTCCCTAGGTCATGTAAGTCATAAATAATGATAAAAGCAATCATCGTGGATACTAGGGGAAGGGAGCAGGCTAAGTCAACACACATGCTGTTAGGATTGAAAAGCCTAACCAAAAAAACTACACTAGATTCTCAGTGATGCTGAGCTTGGTTAGAGAAGAAACTTCAGGCAAAAAAGCAATTGGCATGATTCAGATAAAGGATGACAGGTATATCCAACCACAGAAAGGCATTTTAAATAATACTGAAGTAAAAATAAGACCAAGGTTTACTGGAGACTCTAATACTAGCATTCAAAGGATTGGCAATTCAAATTAGACAGAAGAACTGGCAATTCTTGGCAAGAGTTGCCTCTGTGCAATCGATACTCCAGGTAGGAGGTCTGAGCCATATCCAATAAGCTTTCTATCAGCCATGGAGACACCAGGGGTGAGTGAACTGATAGAAGTGGAAACCAAAAACAGCCAGAATTTGGATATTAGGAAGATAATGAACCCATGATGGAAACCAGAATTACTGATCAGAATTGAGGACAGAGAATATGTGAAAGCTGACAAGTGAGAGAGCTCTAGGAACATTTTTTACTAGTTTATTGATGGCTTATGCAATCACCATGGAAATATGATATTGAATTATTTTACTAATACTTTTTTTTTTTTGGTGGTGGTGCTGGAGTTTGAACCCAGGGCTTTATGCATGAGAAGCAAGCACCCTACCAACTGAGCCAAATACCCAGTTCTTTACTAATACTTTTGAATAATTCATGTAAATAAGCAAATGCATACTGATTGCCCATTCTATTACACATATAAAATGAACAAGACGAAAGTCCTGACCCCAGAAAGCTTACATTCTTAATTCAAGATTAAAAATAGGAAAACATACACATTTGTCCCCAGATACCTGTAAGAGATTCATTCCAGGACACCATGCAGATTCCAAAATGCTCAGATACTAAAGTCATTCATATAAATTAACATAGTATATGCATAGTATAGCCTTTACATAAATTAGCACAGTATATGTGTATCCTCCCTTGTATGTTTTAAATAAGCTCTCCTTTATTTATAATGCCTAATAAAATGTAAATTTTAAGTTAATAGTTTTATTCTGTATTGTTTAGAGAATACAAGAAGAAAAATCTGTACATGTGTACTACAAATGAAGCTATCATAGGTCTTAAGCATGAAATACATGCCAGTAATGACGTAACTTTTTTTCCCAAGTACTTTCCATCCACTGGTGCTTAATCTGTGGATTCACAAACTGTGCATATGGAGGTCTGACTATACATAAAGTACTGTTCCATGGTGCAGTGCAATGAAGAAAACTTGAAAAGGAAGGAATCAGAGAAGTAGGGCCTTGGAGAGAGTGATCCAAGAGAATTTCTCTGAAGTAGGGATTTTGAGTAAGGAATAGATGAACTAAGAAACATACAAAGGTATGTTTAGGAGAATTTTTTCATCAGAACCTGGAAATGAGGGATAAAAGAGGAGCAAAGAATAATTTTCTATGCATTTTGGAATGAACAACTGAATACACAAAGATACTACTTGTCAAGTGGGGAAGGCTGTAAAAGGGGCAGGTGTCAAACAATGGTAGGAAGGGGTGGTGGGTAGTGAATAAGGCATGTTTGATCCTAAACTCAGCACTGAAAGTGTATTGTGAAGGGACTGTTAGGCACCCCAGTACTGATGCTGAGTTGCAGCTGTATATATGCTCTGGAATTCAGAAGAAAGGTCAGGCAATAACTATGCATTAAGACATTAAGAGTTACCAATGTACTTGTGGTATATAAGACCATAGGACTAGAGAGGACTTAGACTAATATTTAGCAAGGAAACTTGAGGCCTGAGTCTCTTGGCTATACCAAATTTACTGGATGGGAACAGAAGGATGAACAAATAAAAGGAACAGAGAAGTCTGGGTTATAGTTCATGAAATAATTGTGATGTACAAAATCATCTGTTAGCATGCCACATATGAAGATACAAACATCAAGTCACATCAGAGGTTCATATCATAAGAACTAAATAATGGTAAAACAAAATAATATTCAATGATCAACACCTCCTGGATGAGGTTTGTGATGGCCCTTGTTATGAACTCATCATTTCTACACTTGCATTTATTCATATGTCAAGGTCTTACTGACTGCCACTTGTAGAGTAATAAGCATGCAGGGTGGCTAACCAGGGAGGAGACAAAGCATTCCTGCATCCAAAGATGCACAAAGCTCATGTACTTATTCCATACTTTCCCAAATCTGTTAATCTGTCAGTGCTAATTTAACAAACTTCATAGCAGCCTTCTGAAAAGAGTATTTTATGACCATTCAGATGTAAGGAAATACTTTTAAAGATTGCACACAAGTAGGAAATTCTAAAACACTTAAGAATTCAAAAAATTAGTCCTTAAGAACACAGGCCCAGAAGATAAACTAGCTATAATCAATACCGACTACACTACCAAGTGACTGTGTTCAAGCTAATGAATATTGCTGTGCCTCAGTTTCCTTATCCAAAGACTGGAAATAGCACTTCCCTCACAGAACTGTTGAAGTGTGGTGACCTCTGTAAACCACTTGAAGAGTCCGTCACATGTTAGTCACTGGCAAGTTAGGATGATGTAGCTGGGGTTATTATCCCAGTCAGAGACAACAGAATGGAAGGGTCAAGATAAACACACATATGTTATAGAATTATTGTGACAATTCCATACATTAATATACCTATAGGATTTAGAACAATGCATGGCACACAAGTGTTCAATGAATGTTCACTGATAATATCCACACTAGATCCATTACAGCACTCAATATGCTCAAACTGCATTCTGGGCATCAGACAAAAGCAATGAAAAATATAACTGGTGCCCTTACACAATTCAATTTCACAAAATCCACACTTTGGGTACTTTTATGAATCAAATCTATAAATATTTAGAGTTTTGCTTGACACTAATCACCATCAATGCTTTCATTGCAAGGCAATAAATACCAGGAATTTTCATGAGTATATTCTAAGTAGGACAGATGCTTTTGTTCATAAATCAGGCAGTGACCTCAATCATTAATAAACAAATCAGGGCCAGAGTGGCAGGAGAATGTAAAGAGTAATTTGGTAAGGAATCCAATAAATTTTTCAACACAAATAATCAAAACCACGAATTTATTCTTAATCCTGCCATGCTAATGGCTTTTGTTAAAAGGAAAATGATCAAATCAAATTTGGCTTTAATTTGTTGAGGCGAGATGGAGTTTTCCCCAATGTGATAAATTACTATGAGAGCAAGTCAAATAATGTGAAATTTACTGTGAGTCTGCTGTTGCTTGAAAGGGGAGTCAAACAAGAAACAATTCAAGAGGTATTTGGCATTTAGTTCACTGAATTAAACAATTTAAACCTCACGTAAGTTTAAACCTCACATGCAGTTGCTTTACCACTGTGTATCTACTATAAAAGAAATATTTACATTCATATCAAGGCCAGTAGATATCAAAACCTCCATGCCAAGGCCCACTGGGGGCTTTGTGAGATAAACCATGTCTGTGGTTGGAACATTCTTTCACCTCCAGAGAGTGCATAGAATCATGGAGCGCTTCTGCCAACAGACAGGCCAGAAAAGGTTAGTGCCAAATTTCTCACTTTATAAATCAGAAAACTGAGGGCCCGGAAGCTTTAGTAACCTCAGGACAAAGTCAGAAGTAGGATGAGTTGCTTTGTGCTCTGTCAGTATAAATGGATAAGAGGGACAAAATGAGGTGGGGAGAGGGAACAAGGTGGGGCTCTTCTCCCAACCTGTGGATTTTAGTATTCATAATACAATTTTCTTAAGAGAGTAGAGTATTGGGTTTAAAGAAATGACTTCAATAAGTTGGCCTATGTATGTCCTTTCAAGCTTTCAAAGAAATTCCTAGACAACAACTGTATCTTTCCATCTGGAAAAAAAAAAATCAAAAACAAGAGAGTGGAAGAATAATTGGAAATCATAGCAAGAGAAAGTTGAAGCACCTGTGAAGAGAGCAGAAGGAAAGGCCTCGGGGGGTAATGAAGGGTCACAACAGAAAGAAGGAAAAAGATAATCAGAGTGACTCAGAAATTTTCACTTGGTATTGAAACAGAATGTGGTAGATTTAATCTGTCATGGGGAACTGGCCTACTAGACACTAGCTAAGGGTAATTAAGGAGTCACTCTCCAAAGAAAACTATTTTATAAGAGGAAATCAATGGGTATATTCTTACCACCACCACCTTCTGTCACTGAATTTGTGGTTTTGCATTTTACTTGAAGAGGCTAATTAAAGCACTGACACTTGGAGTAGAAGAGGGACTTGTAATCTTTACACTGTGCTGAGCTCAATGGGGCCGGCAACTGCTCAAGGGACAGAGAGACCTACTCTGCTGTACAGACAGCATTAAGTGGAGTAGAGAAGGCAAATGCAGTATCTTAAACTACACTGGTTATGCACTGGTAATGTCAGCCTAAGAGAGAAAAAGTAAACCTGTCCAGGAGAGTTGCCTATAGTCAGGGTATTAATTGTGAGAAGAAAAGATGATTTGTTCATCCTCAACATGCCAGCCTCTGCCAAGAGTACCTTTTCCTAGCTTCTACTCAAAATATGAATGGAAAAGAATCAGGAAAAGGCTAGAACAGGTAAAGAAAAAAAAAAACAATGTCTGGACTGATACCTTCTACTGGCTGGTTTAAGTTTATACTAATGATCTAGGCAGAGTCAATAATTGAACACAAATCTTTTTATTTTTTTTAATCCAGGGTCATTTGATTATGGCAGGAGCCCAAAGTATAGCCCTAAGTGTGACACTGGAAAATGCATCTTTTCTGAATCATTCAGCAGTTCCATATTAGGTTAATTCACAATAAGAATTCTCCAGACACCAGTAGGTAGAGACTGAGAAGGCTCACTTGTCCTTAGCATGTTCAGAATTTTCTTCTCCCCCATAGTTCAGCTCCCAAATATCCCCAAACCTACTAACTTGTCCCAAACTCACTGTCCTTCATGTTCTTCAAGACATAGGAACATATCTTTGCATGTTCTAATTCCATCCACTGTAGATATTTTGTTTCTTGATACACTATGAGCAAAAAAAACCCAAAAAGCAAATAAGTACTTTATTTTGTTTTGGTTTGGATTCAAAAGGCACCAAGCCAAAGTTTCCATATGCCAAGAAACCAAAGTAATTGATGGCATTCTATTTAAATTTCATCTCTTGAACAAATCTTCATATGGCTTAGTCTGGCTTCTACCAATTGCTTTTTAAATGCATTGTCAAATTGATTTGGCATGTAAAAGAGGTTTCTGGCAAATTCTATATTTTTATAGAAAGCAAACCACAACCTTGAATTTTAAATATCTGGATGATACATAATAAGCCAGTTCACAAAAGTAGGATTTGCAATGAGTTTATTCTATCCTGTATACACTTTAAAGCATGATAAAGAAGTTGCACATTATTGGTACATCCTTGACTCTGCCTCTTGGGACCCATTTTTCCTGTAAGCTAATCTTTACAATGTCAGAATCAGTGTCATATCCACACAAAATAAAACAGCAATTTTGTTTGCAAAGGTTAGCTGCAGATATCTGAGATGCTTCACTTTCTGACAAATTAGAGAAAATAATAAAATCTCAAATTGTTGAACTATGACTTTGAATCAGGGTACAACTACCATTACCAGATTGAGATTGTCTGAAGCAGTTTTAATGGATATTATATCTGAAGAAGAAGATTCAGTGCAAGCCCTTTTTATTCCTTCTACAGAAGGTTTCTTCTTAGATAACAGTGTTAACAGAGTCAAGAATTGGAAGACAGGAGGTACTGAATATGCAAAATATGTTAAAACATAATCTTTGTAAAATATATGAAACATGCCATACCTGTTCACCCCATGAAGTCCTTTAGTGTGTACCCCACTGCCTCCTAGATAAACATGGAACTCTGTAACACACAATGAAGTCACTGTGGCTTGATTCTCATCCCTCCCCTTGGGTTCCCTCTCATCTGGAGCCACCCGGTTCTCAGACCACACTGTGCTCTTGAATTCTGTGCCTCTTCACAGCATCGTGGACGTAGCTGCCTGGCTTGCTCGACTCAGCTGTAGTCTCCCTGTTGTGTGTTTTCTGTACTAAGGAGGCCTGGAAAGCTATGATCGCATTTCCCATTCTCTATTTCAGCCTGGTTTCAAGACGAATTATAGGTTCCACCAATCAGATGCTCTCGAAAATGAAGAGAGGAAGAAAAATAAAGAAAACAAATCTATTCACACCAACAACATCATGTCAAATATGACTTTAAAACTTCACTGGTCAATTTCTATTTATGAAGAGGAATTATCAAAACAAAATTAATGTTAGCTTTAAAAAACTAATTTTAAACCTAATCACATGAAAATATCAAACCCTTTAAAGTAAAAATTAGAATAACTGTGTGATCATTCATGAACTCAAATAGATATTTGTTGGTTTCCTTCAATATATTCAGTGTAAGAACTATATTCGCTGTATATATTGGTGGCCCAGTGTCTATCTAAGTTGATAGAATAAATTATTCCATGGTATCAAAGAATCTCCAAAACTTGGTAACCTAGACAAAGTTTTCTTCACATTCATGCTCTCATTCCACCAAGTGCTTCACTGTAGCACCCAGGATGGTAAAGTAAAGGTCATCTTGCAGATTCCTCTTTGCTGAGTTGCAGGAGAAGGATATGATCGTTCACTTGTCTAAAATTGGTAAATCACTTTTTCACAACTGATTGGCCAGGACTAGTCCCATGGCCTAACACAACCTTAAGGGTGCCAAGATGCACTCAGAAGGAAAGAAAACCTGAAATACTTAGCAAACATCATAGTTTCCAGACTAATCTGCTCTTTTGGATCACCCAGTACTTGGTTAATCTTCCTTTCTTTGCATAAACTTCTGTGCTCATCTTCACATGTAGAGGAATATCTTCAAAATTCCACACAGTTGTGGTTTCAAGCTCTGGGCTATCCATGATAATTTCTACATTGTGGTTATGTACAGTAGAATGTAGATCATGTCATGGTGGAGAGCTATAAAGAGAAAAAAAAAAAAAGACAAGTTAGCTGTTTCTTTCTCAAATAATATGAAACAGCAGAACAGGAAGAAAATAACTGCAATAGACAGTCCCATTTACAAAGGGAAAGAGTGAAAGACACAGTCCCCTAAACTGGGTAGGGAATGTTTTTGAATAGGCCTAAATTCCATAGAGTTCCTTGGGTTCACTAGTTCCGTAGTGTTCTCCATGGTCCTTAAATCTGATTTTTATGTTCTGCCTATTTGAAAGTGAGCATTAGTGACTTACTTGGCCACCCTCGTGAGCTGAGCAATTTCTTCAGTCAGCTTCCTGCCCATAGAAGATTGGAATTACCCAAAGTATCAAGCAGTCACAAAATCTGTTAATTCAAGACCTGGTTTCTTCTTAATTGCTGTATTTTGTTGTGTTCTGTTCTCTTTTATTTTGTTGTTGTGCCAACAACTGCATCAAAAATTCTCTCCAAGACCTTTGCCTCTTTTTTTAGTCTTAGATGCTCTGACTGGAGGTTGCATGGCTTTAGTGATGGGACCAGACCCTTATTCCACTTTTTCTGAGTCGCTTTTTTTCTATCTGAGATTTACATGTGGGGCACTCCTTAGTTTAGAGTTGTTAAAAATAGATATGACAGTCATATCCTTGATTTTATCCTCGTTTTTGAGTTTTAATCTTTGTAGCTTAAAATATTTCTCAATTTTAGATTTATTTTTTGTTTGGAGTTTAGAAAGAGTTTCTTCTTATAATTTCTAGAATCTTCCTTTTTCATTTCTGCTTTGAAACTGACCAGTTCTTTTCTAGGTGTGTCTCTTTCTTATGTTTTCATAATGTCACAAGATGGTGTCAACATATAAAACTAATATTCTGATATCCAATTCCTTCCTTTAAAACTATAGTCTCATGAGTTATACCATAGTTCTCTCTTGTTCTCCCAAGCAAAAGTCTTAGCAACTTTCGGTAGCCATATAGCATGTATCAATTGCCTTTCTTCTGGTCTCCAATATCAGTTTACTTGACATGTGGAAATCATTCCCATACCAGTGAATTCCTCGTACCAATTTCTGAAGCTTTCTGAAGGTGTTGGATTAAACTGAGTAATAATGATCCCCAAAATCTCAGTGATTAAAAAAAATCATGTCCCTTATAGGAGAATAACATAGAACTCCCCTTTTCTCTTCTGCCAAAATTTTAGTTTAAAATGAACATGATATTTTGGGGGGGGAGGGGCATCATTTCCAAAAATCTCCCTCTCTTCAGTCTTAAACTCATATAGATCTTCTTGCTATGTGAATTACCTGCATATGATACAAATTTGACTATATCCCTGCATTTACATCTTTTCATTATTCCCTATTATTCTGAGTATAGCAGAACTTTAAATCCTTTCATTGTTTTTAAGCATAGCACATAAATGCTTTCACTACCTTTCTAATTCAAGTTTGCCTATTCACCAACTTCATTGAGTTCTGGACATAAAAAAAAAAAGTTCAGATTATTTTGACCTCCACCTAGAAGAAGCCTCCACCTATTTCTTCCCTTCTGTTAACTTTTACATCCTTTAAGACATCCCTCAAATCATGCTAAATCCCTTAAGTGGTATTACTTGGAACTTCTTCTTTTAATAGTATCCTGTGAATATCATCATCAAATCACTTATTGCATTATATTTTATGGTTTCTGTTTCTGTCTCCTAGAATGAATGATTAGCTTTTTAAGGCCAGTGAATGCTTTTCTTATTCATCTCAATTCCTATGATAGTGAGACATAAGAGATATCTATTAATCATTAATTCATTCAATTCACATTTATGGAGTGCAAAGTGGATCTCTGGACACTGTGGTGGACCCAGGAAAGAGAGAGGTCCCAGAGAGATGACATGAGTGTAGTATTCAAGGTACAGATTCACGAGAGACTTCTGTATTACCAGAGAAAAGGTATCACCAGAGAAGGGTACAAAGAAATTCCTGGAGAAGGAGGCGCCTCTACTTGGGACAAGTGGGTTCTTTGATGTACATGACAGAAGAGAATTTCAAGATGCGTCAGTAGAGGCACAGAGATTTATTTAGGAAAACAAGGAATATACATTCAAGGTAGAATGAAGACCGTCTTCAGAGTGAGTAACTTTGGGGTTTTAAGGTATTCTTTAAGAAGTACTTGGTGAGGGTTGGGCATGGGAAAGCATGTGAGATTGACAGCAGTTTCATGTTCTAGGGATCCTTAGGTTGCCTTTTGATTGGCAAATAACTTGGGAAGTCCCCTAAACTATGTTCTTAAAAAGTCATATAGCTCTTTACTTAATATATTTATTAATGATCTAATTAACAGTACACAAGGTAATTTTCATATGTGATTTTTTGGTAACACTAAGATTTATAAAAATATGTACAGAACTTTGAATTTTATTTTTCTTTGTTTATGTTTCTTTTCTATGGACCTTTTATTGCTTCTAACCTATCCAACTCCATTCTGGTAGGGGAAAGGAGCAAATATAGAAATAAGCTCATTCTCTATATCATTATATGTTAAAAAAGAAAAAGCTGAAGAGATATGCTTTCATTTTAAATTTTTCCACATAGATATTTACAAGAACAAGGATTTTCAGAACTAGTTAATTTAAGATTGTCATTTTTTTCTGGTACAAATTATTGACACATCTTTTAATTTCAATTTGGAAATGGTTTAGCCAAGCAGAAATTTCCTATACTAGGCTGGACATTATTTTCCTGTTTTTCCAAACTGCCTCTGAAGAACAAAAATATGATCTTTGGCTTTATTTTTCAACTTTTGGAGCCCTTAATTCTCCATTAGCCATTAATGTTGTTTGGGCTTTGAACACTATTCATTTACTCAGGTCAACTTGCCACCCAGAACAGCTGATGTCACTTCCTGAGTGTGCCATGAAGGTCTTCTGTGCCCCAAAGACATGATGAAAAATTCTGCTAGAACAAAGAAATCTGAGTTAGACACGTTGAACTGTTGTCTTGTCAAAATCTTGGCCCTGATCCCTAACACCAAAGGTGTCCTGGTTCCATTACACAGGGTTTTGGAATACATTGTGCTAAACCCAGTGTAAGTCACAGGCCAAGTTTCTATTCTCTTATTTCTTTCTTCTTGGAACCATATACTTGTACTAATACAAAATTAGTTTCAAAAAGTTCTTAAAACATTTATTTGTTTATTTAATAGATTGCAGAACCTTTTTCATAATGATCATGTGGATTTAGGTTTTGAATACCTGGAATCAGGATTGTTAAGTTTTAAGCCTGGTTATCCTGATTTTAGTACACATATTTTCATTTCCTGTGGATTACTCCAATATCTATTATTTTTCAGCTTTCTCCATACTTCAAAATCTACTTAGTGCAATATTTTATACTGCCTCCAGGGGTATGCTTTTATGATCCTGATTTTTAAAAATTATTTGTTTCTTTTTGTGATAGCTTTTCATAGCCTGGGGAATGTTTATCTTGCCATATACTCACCTAATCATTTCAGTTTCAACATTTCTTTTCTGAAAAGCCTTACTTTCCTTTTGTTGTTTGTTTGTTCTGTTTATTTGGAACTGTTAAATGTTTTAAAATGAAAAAATAAGAGGTCTAAATAAGTTTTTTTTTTAAATGTTTGTGCCTTTGCTAATGGTAATAATGCAAGTGGCAGAAAGGACAGTCATAGTCAACATAACCCTGACCCAATGCTCACCTTGGTGGGGTTAAGCCTTATTTCTGAGGTTTGTTTGGTTTTGTTTTTTGACAGAACATGAGTTATATGGAAACCATGGAAGATGTATGCTTTGATAGGGAGAGAACAAAATTTGGAATTAAGCAAACCTAGGAATATGCCCTTGCGAACCACTAATCCTTCAGTTGAAATTGCTTCTAGAATCTGGTAATAATTCTTCACCTTGCAGGATTGCTGTCCAGGTGTGGAGATAAAATACACACTTGTGAGAGCATTAATAATATTATTCTTGCTGCTATCTTTTAAGAGAGAAAGATTATTCTCTTTAACCTTGTATAATTTTACTCAATTGGTCATTGGGACCTTTCTCCTTTTTCTGCCTTTTTTACAGAATATTGTTCCTTTAAAAATGCTCCTTTAAGAAATGAAATCGTAATTGTTACTTCACAATCTAGCCACAGTTATGAATATTATTATTGACACAAAAACTCCAATGTGATAAGAAGTGTTTGATTTTTTAATGAAACAAAAAAGGAAAATCTTATCATATGTCAAGCATTTAGGGAACCTGAGTTGAACAGTTACAATCTGCAGTGTCTAGCAACCTGGAATGGGAAGCACAGGGCCCTCCAGCTGTTCACTGTGCCTTTAACTTAAGTCTTGGATAAGCAGAGGGTTTGGGGAAATATGAATCAAGGATAACAGATGGTGATAACCTGACAACTTATCCTAGTGGAGGTGAACAGTGATGGCAGCAAATCAGTGTGCACCAAGACTTGGAATGCAAATAAGGTACAAGTAAAACTGACATCTCAGATACACTGCTCTTAATTTATGCCTCAGAAGAGAGATTTTTAATGAACAATCAAAAATCCAATTGAGTGAACTCTTGATTAACTGTAAATGTAGAACAGGAAATATGTGGATAATATTTTTTAAAAATAAACAACATTAAAACTTGCTACATGAAGTTGAAAGGCAGGCACCCTCTAAGATGGCATACACGTTCTCAGATGCACACATACTCAGCTCTTAGACTTGAAACCTGAAGTAGTCATATTATTAGTTGCTCAGACTATGTGTATGTGAGGAAAATAGTTAAAGATTATCATACACAGAATTTGATTTCCACTTTTATTCTTCTTTGAGTCCTTGACTTTCATGTATTTTACCAATTCATGGGCTCATGGGTTTTTAATTTGTATTTCTCCTATGAAATGAAACACTGGTTTCACCATTAGTTTTCACCAATTAACAATGACTAGAACTCTTAGAACCCTGAAAGTTAAAAATGCTGGTCAGAAGATAAAGACCTGGTTTTGCTCTGCCATTAAGTTGCTGTGTGACCCTGAGGGAGTCGTTCAACTACTTAAAGATACTCAACCTCAAGTCTTCACTCAACCCTGCACACCAGGCATTTAATCATCTCTGTGGTATTTAGTATTGGCCTTATTTTTTAAAGACAAGGAAATTGAAGGAGTGGCAGTGTAAGTGACCATCCAAGTCCCTCAGCAATTAAGAGACAAAGACACAGTTTGAACTCTCTTATCTCTCTACCAGGTTCATGCTCTCAGTATCCATACACCCAGGAACATAGGATTAGAGCTCTGGTATAGCTGACCTTGAGTGCCTGGGAGAAGGATCTCTATTTAACTTGTAGAGAAATCAGACGCTACAGAAGAATGCTGAGAAGCAAAACATGTTATGACTTAGTTTGCATCTGCATAAACAGTACAAAAAGGGTATGCCAAATGTAAATATGTAGAAAAGAAGCAGCAGAAAAAAGCAGTTAGGAGAGTATCAAAGTGATTCCAATGACTAAAAGCTAAGGCATTCAATGAATATGTGGAAAACAGAAATGAAAATAACAGACTAGGTTTGCAGGGAAAATAATGCTATCCCTAAGAGATATTGTAACATTTTATTAAGAAACAAGATTTTGGAAAAAAGATGTTGATTTAGACTTAGTAAGAAGTTAGGAAATGATTTAGAGAGATATGTTAGCAAAGAGAAAGAGCACACTGAGAGATGTGAATTTAAGTAAGGCAGAAGCAAACTAGAAAGATGGTGGTAATGTGACATTGCCCTGGCTCCAAAAAGCAGTAACTGCATGCAGCTGGCCTGAGCTGAGGTTAGGGTCCCAGCTGAGGTTAGGGTCCCGTGGTGTGATGCTGATATGGGTTGGTGACAGAACTGAAGAAAATGTGAACACAAATTCCCTTTTTTAAAAATTTTTATTTATTTATTTTTTCTGATTTCACCATATCCTATTCATCTGGTCTGATGAGAAAATGTCAGACATCTAACAAAGTAATTTATCAGGAGCACTTTAGTTCACTTTTATAACACATAGAAATGAGCTCAATAGGCACTGACTTCTCCAAATATGGGTTATAAGTAATCAGAAGAGTGGTTTAGAGGCAGAATTAAACAGTCAGCCATCTCTATAAATTTCCTAACTTTTGAAGCCTCCTAATTTTAAAATTATAGCATTCCAGGAACAAATTTTGTTGAAATATTCCCACATTTTAGAGAATCTTGAATGTGTCATTCTCTTTCAAGATGCCAGTAAGAAAAATATTCTGAATAACTTTTAAATTTCTAACATTGAAAAACCAAAAAGTCCCACAGAACAGACTACTGATCTGCCCTCTTGGTGAAGTAAAAAACCCACCAGGGCTGGGGGTATAGCTCAGTAGGTAGAGTACTTGCCTTGCAAGTATAAGGCTGAGTTCAATCCCCAGCACCACAAAAAATAAATAAATAAAATAAAAACAACCCATCAAAACCACCACCTTTCTTTTTATGACGTTTGCTTGTGGTTTCACACTTTGGTTTGAGTTGCATGGGGCCCCTGGAAAGGTCAGTTTTTTTTATTTTCCTCAGTTCAGTGGACGAAAGGAAAAATCAAGACAACAAATGCAGATGCACACTAACATACTCATCCTCTGCTCCCTTTTATACATTCAACTTAAATTTATTGAATATTTGAACATCTCCTAAGCACCACTGTGCTTGGAAGAGAAACATGCATAAAGATATGTGACATAATCCCTGCTTTTCATGAGAATGAGAAAGAAGCACAAAACCAAGTTGCACAGAGCACATTAAAATGCCTATGTGTAGTATGAATAATACTTTGGAGAGGGAAAAAGATCAGATCTGAGTAGCAAAAGCTGCTTCATATACTCCTAGAATACTGTGCTTTCTCATATACCTTAAGCTTTTTTTGAAAAAAATAGACTTGCTGTCCCTTTGCATGGAGAAATTCCCAAATTCCAGTTGTTTTCTTTTCCTGGCAAACTACTTTTTCTTTAATATTCTACTTAACATTAACTCCTTGCAGAGGGCCTGCCTCAGCATGGATCAAAATGCCTTTCCACGGTTCCTTCTCACAATGCTATGTGTATTATAGTGACTGGCATCCTGAAAGAGAATGACACATTCAGTATTCTCAAAAATGTGGAAATGTTTCAACAAGTTTTTATGACTGAATGCTGTATTTTAATCGATATACATTAACATATATTACATGTGTCATGTATATCATATAGTATAGTATATTTCTATCTAAGGATAATGCTATTTGTCCGTTTTCTTAGTGCACTACACAGATTCTGGAACATTGTAAATTTTTTTTAAACATTTATGGAATAAGCACAAACCCTGTGTTAACTGGATCTCCAGGAATGGGTAGGATTTCTACAATTAACGATGACTGGCAGGGGACTATGTATAAAAACATAAAACTTATTCAAAGACTGGTAAAAGGAGATTTTTTTTAAATGGAGAGTATATCACAAGTAATGAGAGAGAAGTATTAAAGGCAAATAAAGATAAACAGAGGCCTTAAACATGAGAGTAAAATTGGATATTTTTGGCCACAGTTAATGAGAAATTTCTAAGCAGATGACAGTCATAATCAAGCTGTTGTTTTAGCAATGTACCTTATGAAGTGGTCACAGTGGACTATACAGAGTGGAGAACTCGTACAGAGAACACAGATGTGATTTCAACAATGTGAAGATAGAATGGTCAGCACCTGAACAAGGACCCTGGCAGAAGAAATGAGATGAACCAAAAGAGCTAGTGACCCAGTTGGATAGAAAGGTAAAGAGTAGGGGACAAAGAAGGGTGAAATATAAATGCTATACTGATCTACACCACATATAAGTTTATAGGAACTGCAAGGGGTAGAACATGCACAAAATCAATTGAATTAAAAACCAGCTGGAACAGGACCTAAGTTGGCAGAATTTAGCTTAGTTCTGAGGATACAGAGTTTTATTTGGTTTTCCATTCCAATCTTCATTTTTACTTTTTTACTTCTTGATTCATACTTCTAGATTTCCTGCTGTTTGTTCTATATCCCACGTCTTGCTTATTTATCTTTGGCTTTCTTATATCTATCTCTAGATATAAGCCTTTGAGTCATTCATCAAAACCAAATTTGAACTGCTTCAACTTTCATCTACTTTTGATTCTGAATTTAATTCTACACAGAACTTTGGTCAATCTGAGGACTTCACAAGATGACTGGCATATTAGTGAAACTGTTGAGAGACATTTATAACCCTGAAGGAGAAACATTTGGATGTGGAAAGAAGATAATGAGCCCAACTACTACCTGTGACTAGCTTCAGTGTAATTTAGATACCAGTTGAACTTCTCGGCCATTTATACCTACGTGGTCTTTACCCAAACAACTCACGTCTTTCGAGAAACCTAAAGTCTCCAAAAGTTGTGTGAGTTACTATCCACTGTTCTCCAGTCATTGGCCTCCACATGGACTTTTAGAACTATGCAGTATTAACCCAGGTGCTGAAATCACACAAGATGATGAAATACAAAAGAGCTTAATAGGTTTGTGGCAGGGAAGCAACAAAGGAAACCTTTTAGAACTGGCCACATATAGGAGGTGAGAATAGAAAGAATTGATGAAGACAGATAGGAGGGGCAGCCAGGACTAATGGAAACATAAAATCTCAATGAAGTACAAGTTGAAGTAAAAAGAGTTCTAATGAGGGAAAGTGGCAAACATATCAGGTCTGCAAAAGGGGTGAGGAGCATGAGAACTGAAGAATTGGCCCTGAGTGTGGTAATTAGAGCCTCACTGCTGACTGGCAAAAGTGACAGTTCAGGAGAGTAGTCAAAGCAGGAGGCAGAGGAGGAGAGGCTGGGAAAGGCTGGCAGACGGGGATGTGGGCTCTGGGGAAGTTCTGTCTATGCCAGCAGAGGGAACTGGATGGTATACATGTGTGTTATGGGGAAATTTTATGCTGTTGAAGGTCCAGGATAAGTGCTGATGAGCATAGACTGTGTGCTATCCAGGCCCTTCCAGTTTGGGATATGGAAACTTCTCACTCCATTGACAAGCTCTTTGTTCTCTATCATTGATGAGTAAAAATGAGAAAGTTTCACATTCACCTTTGCTCATTCCACAAACATCAGATCATCAGTCAGGGGCAGAGTAAGGGGTTGGGAAATAGAAAGAAAGGTAGAGTGAGGTAGAGAGAGATTTTTGTTCTAGTTCATTCCAGCTCTTCAAATATTCAGAAGACCAAGACAATTTATTGATAACTTTTCAATTCTTTTCCTAACCTGGAATTAGGAATGCAGCTATGACATGCTTTCCATACAAATTTCTAGTACAAAACCACTGTCTACACTTTCAGCTTACATACTGATTTGATAGGAACAATCCACAAAGCAACCTACCACTTGGAGACCCCCCAACTGGCTTCAGGAGGAAACTTTGAACTGTGAAATAATACTTCCACTTTAACACTTGGACTTTCACCCTACATGAATTGGTTTATTTTCTTCCCAAGCAACCATATCCATATACATATTTTCTAAATAATTCTTCTGATGCCAGTTCATTTTGTGTTTGGAGACAATGCTTTTATCTATATGATTTCAGAGTTAAAGAGGACTACATAGAATATATGTCCTAACCCTCCCATTAAGGGATAAAACCCCAGTGTTCCAGAAAAATATTCCAGGTTGCACAGCCAGTGAGTCTCTAAGAAAGGAGTAGTGTTCCTGTGTTCAGACTGCAGATCCAGGGCTCTGCCCTGAAGTGAACATTTCTGCTAGCATTGGAGATTGCCAGCCCTTCTTACTGCTCATTTGAGTGTCTAGTCTCAGTTTTGCCATTAAGTACCTTTTCAGCCATGAGTACATTGCTTTCCTTATAGGCCTTGGTTTTGTCATGTGTAAAATGAGTGAGTCAAATCAGACATCAATTGTTCAGTCAAGCTAAGCAATAACATGATTCTCTGACCATTGTGAAACCAACTGTTTTATTCATTGGTCTTTTTGTCTCACATAGTAGAAGCTCAATCAAGCAAGTGCAATTAAAAAGGAACACAGGCTATGTCACAGATCACAAGGTAAAGTACAAGGAGGCTTTATCCAGAACTGGGACTATAAACTGGCACTTACAATGAAGTTATGATTTATTCTTTTCTCATCTCTCAGGGCTCCTGAAATCCTATACCTGCCAGTCTCTGAATATTAATCTTAGATGTCTTCCCCTTCAAATCAGTTCTCTCTACTTTATCAGACAGGCACATAACATACTTGTCCACAGGGGCAGCTTTTGCCCTCTGTTCAAACACTACCAGAGACTAATTGGCATTTCTGAATCCTAATTCCAAATCTTTTCTCAATCAAATCCGATTGGTCCAGACTGAGTCAGACATCTACCCAGTTCAACATACTGGGACTGGTAGGTCAATTCTAGGCTCCACTCCGTCTGCAGAGAAGGGTAACCTCGTCTTGACAGAGTTCCCAAAGGAATGTTGTATATTCAGAGCTACTACTTGATTGACACACCAGGATGACAAACAGCTAAGATTCTGTGGCTAAATCAAGGATGCTATGTGCAGAACACCCAGGATGAATATTTTTATCTTTCTGGGTTTGACCATAATCTACGCCAATAACTAACTAGAATAGATACATGTTTTAGCTATTCCAGACTATGTCTAAAGGATTCCATATTAGGGATTTGAAAAAGATCTTGCATGAAAGAGAAAAGGTAAATTCAGGTTAACCATTTAGAATGAAGAAAACATAGAGAAAGAAAGTAAAGAAGCAATGAAACCCTCTCCAGAGAGGACAGTAAACCCAAAGCAACAACTAAAGAAATTTCACAAAAGAGAGGAGTCTCCAGATACTGGAAGAAGTACAACTAGTCCTTTGGGAGGGCCTTGGTTTAAAGGGATTAAGGTAAATATTTAGGATAAAAACAGAATCAAGGAGGACAAGACAGCCAGGAGTTCAGTGTGATTTCTCTTTGAGCAGGAGCTGGTTTGTTATGGTAATGAAACAAGCCCCCCGCTGGCACCTTTTCCGTGACTTATTTCCAATCCAATTGAGATTTCTACCCTTCAAAAGAAAGGATGTGGATTATTAGACTCTTGGCAGGGGGTACAGAAAAATCTATGTTGCTCTGGGTCCATCCCAGCAGTGGCGGATTAAGGTGTGATTGAATGGATTGTCTGCCCCACGCTCTGAGGAGGACCTCCATGTTCTGCCAGGATCCCCAACAAAGCAGTTTTCCCAGGAGAAATTCCCAGTGATGCTGCCATTTCTTCTTTAATTCTTTTTACCACCTCGTTGAATTGCCCGTTAGGTGTATTAACGGACATCCAGTATCTCTTCAGACACGATGTCTTTGAACATTTTGAGGCGGAGAAGATTATTATTTTTGAAGATTTATTATTTTTGAAGTAAAAACCATGTTGGTCCCCTTTGTTAACATCACTGTGCATCTGAATGGTTGGAATCAGCTAGATTCAGGCTGGGACAGGGCGCTTTCTTTTATAAGCCCTTTGCTATTCTTTAAAATGAAAGGATGGCTGTTCCCATCTTCTGTTGCTTTACCCTAGAGAATTCACAAATACTGCTTTATGAATAAAGATAATACCAAAGCTTATTTCCTTATATCTTTAATGGGAAATATTTTAAAACATACTTAAGTACTACCTATTTGCATTTATGTATGTATTACATATACTCTATTACTGTGTCTATGTTATCAGAGACTTGGATGTATGCCATGATAATTTATGCTGTACAGATATAGATATATACATATGTATTCATCTATCTATCTATCTATCTATCTATCTATCTATTTATCTATCAACACAGACACCACTGTGCTTATGCTATCAGAGACAAGAAGCAGAGGCAAAGGCAAATAATGTGAATTGCTATCAAATTCATGGACCTTATATAACTAAATCTCCATGTCCCAGAGAACCAGACATAACCAAGACAAAACTTAATAAGTTTGATGGACTTCTCTGCCTAAATTGGGAGGCCCTATGTGCCTTTTGTATAACTTAATGAATGATTTGAAAATAAAATAGGCTTTTTTTTAAAAAAAAAAAGGGAATTCTAGTTGTGAATATCAACTGAAGGTCAAAGACCCTTCTTAAGCATAATCCCCTTAGGAATACAAGTAGAAATGAAACAGACTGACTCTGGGGTCCCCCTCTGAATCACAAACAATTTCCTCTTGCTAGGAGTGGAGACTGAAGGTAGACAACAACACACCCTGACAGGTATGAAGCTGGGTGCTTACCGTGCCCTCCTCAGTGCTGTGTAATACAGGCTACCTGAGTCTGCAGGGGCACATTTCCCGCCCTTTGTGTCATTTCACTGCCTGGTCACTAACCCTTCTCATTTAAAAGCTATACACACCTACAGAGATTCTGAAGATGAAACTTCTGAAATTTTAAGTTTTTTCTATCTTCCTTCAAAACTGACTTTGAATAAAACCTATTTTCATACCAATTTGACTTTGAATATTTCTGGAACAGCAAGGATTGTAGTTTAGTCTCTTTCTTCCAGGCAGGACTGGTGCCATTTGGCAACCCAAATAGAATTTATTTGTTATTTCAGTGATCACACCTCCCTCCAATGGATTACCATTAATCATTTTTAATGCCATACATTATAACTATTATGTAAAATAGACCCATTTCTTGATTAGTATATTTTATTCATGCAAGAACTTGGAAGATTTTACCAAAATGTAGACACCTTTCTTCTCAAACTCTAAGGACTAATTTCTATAACATTAGATAAGTAAAAAAAAAAAAAGACACTCTAATGAAAATTAATTCACTGCCCTTCTCTGCTTTGCTGAATTATTAAGACCATGTTTTTTGTTTAATTTAATTTTTATTAACACATATTAAATGTACACATTAGTGGGAGTCACCATATTTCCTTGCATATGTCCATACAGTGTGCATGGATCATATCCATCCACACTTCTAACCTGCCACCCCACCCCACCCCCCTGCACCCTTTCCAGTCTTTAATAATTACTGTTCTACTTCCAGATCAACTTTTTTAGTTTCCATGTACAAGTGAGAATACATGATATTTCTTTCTCTGGCCTATTTCATTTAATATTATGTCCTCTAATTCTTTTCATTTTGTTGCAGTGACAAGATTTCATTCTTCTTTAAGGCTGAATAACACAGCATTGTATATATGTATATATCACATTTTCTTTATCCATTCACCTGTTGATAGGCACCTAGGCTGACGCCATCTTAGCTGTTGTGAATAGTGCTGAAATAACATGGATATGCAAGTATCTTTTGCAAACTGACGTCATTTCCTTTAGATACATACTCAGGAGTGGGAGAGCAGGATAGATTCTCCATACTGTTTTTTATAGTGGTTGTGCTAATTTTATATTCCCACCAATAATGTGTAAGAGTTCATTTTTCTCCACATCCTGGCCAGCATTTGTTGTGTTATATATATATATATAACACAAATATATACACATATATATTTATGTGTATGTAAATATATATTGTTTTACGTATATATAGTTTTTACAAATGTTATTTTAACTGAAGTGCAATAGTATCCTTGTAGTTCTGATTTGCATTTCACTGAACTGACCATTTGTGTTTCTTCTTCTGAGAAGTTTCTGTTCAGATCATTTGCCCATTTTTATATTGGATTAATTATTTTTGTTGTTGTTAGGTTTTTTGAGTTATTTATTTATTCTGGAAACCAACTTGCCAAGTGAATAGCAGGAAAATATTTTCTTCCAGTTCTGTATTTGGTATACTCAATACTCACTCAGTTGATTTTTGCTTTTGCTGTGCAGAAGGTTTTTAGTTTGATGTAATCCTGTTTGACAAGTTTTGCTTTTATTCCTGTATTTTTTGGGTCCTATCCAGAAAAATCATTTCCTGAACCAATGTCTTGAAGTACTTCCTCTATCTCTTCTAGTAATTTCATGGTTTCAGTCTTACATTTAGGTCTTCGATCAATTTTGAGTTTATTTTTATACAGGATGAGAGATAGGGGGTCAAGTTTCAATCTTTCACCTGCAGTTATCCAGTTCTCCCAGCACAATTTATTGAGGAAGCTGTCCTTTCTCCAATGTAAGTTTTTGGTACCTTTGTTAAGAATCAGTTGGTTCTGGACGTGTGGGTTTATTCTGGGCTTTCTCTTCTGTTCCATTGGTTTGTGTGTGTTTTTATTTCAAAACCCATGCTGCTTTGGTTACCATGGCCCTGTAGTACATCTTGAAATCAGTTATTGTGATGCCTCAAGCATTCTTCCTTTTGCTCAAGATTGATTTTGCTGTCCTGTGTACCTTCACATGAATTTTAGGACTCTTTCTAGTTGTCTGAAGAATGTCATTGGTATTTTGATGGAGACCAATCTGTAGCAATCCGTAGATTGCTTTAGGCAGTATAGACATATTAACAATATTAATTCTTCCAATTTATGGACGAGGAAGTTCTTTCCATCTTTTAGTGTCTTCTTCAATTTCTTTCTTCAGTGTTTTGTAATTTTCAGTCTCAGTTTAGTTTATTTTGAGGCTGTGTGTGTGTGTGTGTGTTGCAGCTAAAAATCAGGACTGCTTTTATGATTTATTTCTCTGCAAATTCATTATTTGTGGATACAAAAGCTACTGATTTTCATATGTTGATTATTCTGTCCTATTATTTTACTAAATGTATTTATCAGTTCTAATAGTCTTTGATGGAGTCTTTAGATTTTTCAATGTAGAAAATTATTTCATCTGTGTAATGATTAATTTGAATTGTCAACTTGATTGGATTAAGGTGCTGATTATTAAGAGGCTTTGGGTATGTCAATGAGGACATGTCTAGGAATGATTGGAATGTGGGATAGTGAACTGAAGTGGAGACCTTCCCTAAGCATGGGCAGCACCACCAAATAGGATGGTGGCTTGTATGGAATAAAAGTTGGAAGAACAAGGAAGCAGATGCAGATGCAAGCCTAACTCTTCTTGAATGGGTTCTTGATTGCTGCTTCCATAGTCTGAGGATATCGAACTCTCTCTCTTCTTCACTCTTTCAAAGCAGATTCTGCCAGTGATTCTCCAGGGGGTTTCCAGAAACCTTGGTCTTAGACTTGAGATGCACTGTTGATCCCTCTTGTTCTGGGTCTTCCACCTCTTGGACTGCACAGCTACTGTTTCTTCCAGCTCTCTAGACTGCAGATGGCCATTGTGGTCTATCCAGCTTCTGGATCTAATAAATCCCCATTTTATAATCATACTTCCTGTTGATTCTGTTCCTCTTGAGAACCCTAATATAATCTGCAAGCAGAGATAATTGACTTCCTTTTTTCCTTTATGTATGTCTTTTATTTCTTTCCCTTGCCTAATTGCTCTGTTTTAAATTTCTAGTACTTATGTTGAATAACAACAGCAAGACTGGATACCTTAGTCTTGTTTCTGATCTTAAAGAAAAAGTGTTCACTTTTTCCTCATTCAGTATGATGTTGGTGATGGGTTTGTTATACAGTCATTATTATTTTGAGGTATAATCCTTTGGTACATAATTTGTTCAAGACTTTATCATGAAGGAATGGCAAATTTTATTGAAGGCTTTTACTGCATCTATTGAGAACATCATGATTTTTATCCCTCATTCTATTCATATGATATATTACATTTTTTGAGTTATGTAGGTTGAACCATTCTTGTATACTTGAAATAAAACCACCTTGATCACCTATATGTGATACTTTTGATGTGCTATTGAATTCAAAGTGCTAGTATTTCATTAAGGATTTTGCACCTATGTTCATCAGGGATAAAGATCTATAGTTTTGTATTTGTTGTTATCATGTTTTGTTAACAGGTTAGTGTTGGTTTCATAGAATGAGTTTGGAAGGGTTGCCTCCATTTTAATTCTATAGAACAGTTTGAGAAGTTTTGGTACTAGTTATTCTTTAAAAGTTTGGCATAATTCAGTAGTAAAATCATTCAAAGACCATGTTTTTAACAAGCACTATCAGAATCTAACCAATGTCTCTGAATCTCAATTCCAAATGTCTTATTAATCAAATATGATTGATCAGCTTGTATATATTTCTATTGAGCTTGAGAAGCTGGGGCCAGTGGGGCAGGCAAACTTAATCCTAATATTTTAAGTAATTGCCTAAATCTACACTGAACTAATCTATAAATATGTAGAAGCAACAATGTTAATATAAGAAACAAGAAACAAATTCTCCCTTCATAAGTTTATATCAGACCAAATAATTCCCTGATAGCTAGGTTCCACTTCACCTTCAGATAAAGGCAATCTCATCTAAGCAGATCTAGTTAGGAAGTAGATTTCTAGGGATTCCTATAATTAGGGATTGATTTATGTCAGTCTGCACTGGCAAACTTTGTTCCCTATAGGGTAAAAAGGAGAATAATAAATTGTAGAGCAGTAGTTTTCAACCTATTTCTTGCATTCTCACATTTCAAAATTGAAAGTTGGAGAATATAAAGGGTTCTCTGTTTTAACAAAGACTTGCAGAAAAACAGAATGAAAATCAAATTGATAACAAAGCAGAGAAACATTAGAAGATTCAGAAGACATACCTAGTAATTCAAACAATCAATTACTACTTTTTAAAAAAGTAGCAAGTAATCCAGTTGCACATGCCTATAATCTCAGTAACTCAGGAGGTTGAGACAGGAGGACCTCAAGTTTGAAGTCAGCCTCAAGACTATCCTCAGCAACCCCCTATCTAGACATACAAAAATGAAAAATGCTGGGAAGGTGGCTCAGCAATAGAATGCCCTGGTTTCAGTTTCTAGCACTGGAAAAAAACATCATCACACTATCAAGATGCTCAGAAAATGAAGCATCCTTCATCCTACTCCAATCTGAAAGAGTTCCATGTGTAGGGATAAAATAGGAGCTTGTCAAATGTGTTATAAGAATTCTGTGGGACACCACACCTGGGTCTTCCACGTTCTAATAACAGGCTATTTTTGCTTAATGATATGGAATTTGGTAGTCCTTACTTTGTTAGTAAATAGCGCAGTTTCCTTTGGAGTTAAAGTATAGGCAATTGCAAGTTATTTGGCATGGGAACTAAATACATGATGATATTTTATTTTTCCATGCAGTTGGAAGTCCTATGGACTATCAAGGAATGAAGGATCATATTGAAGAAAACCCTGCTCCAGAGGTGCAGTGCCATAACTGACACTTAAGAACTAAGCCTGGCCTTGGTTGAAGTACTTGAGTGTTAGAACTTTCAGCTCCCATTCTCCTTTCATGGTTGAAAAGGAAGGTAAACAAGAAAATGGAATTATGAATTTTTGCTAAAGTCTTACCTTCCCCACCCCTGCCCGTACCCAAGCATGATGGCTATAGAGGGGGAAAATGAAGTGACTCTTTATTTATTGATTGTATTATATCTACCCACTTTGTCATCTGGAACTTTTTAGGAATTGGTACCTAATTTACATAACTTTTGCTTTGTTTAGTTTTTGTTTCATTTTTATTTTTTGATGCTCAGTGTGCCATGTATGCCAGGAAACGTGTTTGCATCATTCTGCATTAGTAGACTACTTTTGAATTTTCCAGGTTTTTCTTGCTAACCAGGTAGAAAATAAGCACTTCTTATACATTCCCCAAAAATTAGTCCTTAGAAAAGATTCCTAAAATATGAAATTATTAAGTGATACCATCCCCCAAAATTATTTAAAAATAAGTCAGTAAAATCTTCTGAAATTCTAGCAAAATCTATGATTGGGAATGTTCCAGAAAAATGTTTTCCTGCAGTACTTTGATATTCATCTCAATGTTTGACCAAGAAGGGAAAAGACAGAAAAGCACAAATCCCCTTGGGGGAAAATAATTCCTAGAAATTGAAGAATGAAAATATTACCCAATGACTAAGTCTACTTATGGAAATGATCATTAGTTGCATTAGAAGATTATTTGCATAGCAAATACCCAGTGTATTTACCTGTTGCTTCTATATATTCACTTTGAGAGTTAAAAAATGTTCTTAGGAATTTTATCAATTAATAATCAGTAACAGATAAAGATCAATTTTCAATTATGGAATTGTTAAAACTATGAATAAGTCAGTGGCAATCAGAATTCTATGTATAAACATATTTATGTATAAACATATAAACATATTCTATATATAAACATATTTATTTTAAATATAATTTTTCAAGACCATATAATCCATTGCTTTTTACTTCTGCTTTAAAAAAAAAAAAAAAAATCATTTGAATAAGACTCAGACTACACTGTCCTGCACAACCATGGGCTAAATAATCTCTTTTGTTCACTCTCTCTTCTGCCATATATCAAGTATTTATAATTTGCAAGACATTGCATTTTACAGTTAATATAATATGCAATTAATCCTCCTACTAGCTTCTCAAGTAATTATCATCCTCACATTAAAAACAAGGAAATCAATGCTTAAGCAAGTAGAATCACATTCTTCCAGCATATGAGAAAGTTAAATCAAAGTCTTAGCCTGTCTGACTCTAAAATTGTGCTCTTCATCCACAAAGCAGCTTTTCTCAAGAGTTAAAAAGCGAATTCCTTGCTTTTGCCTGCAGAAAAATGAAAAAGTTCTTAAGACTAAAGACTTACCCTTTAAATTTATGTAGGGATAGGGTCCCTACATTTCTTTTCTTTCCCTTAAAGAAGGTTTGGGGGCATGACATGAAACTGACAACCAAAGAAGGAGTAAATATTGATAATATCCAGGATGGGTGAATGGGCTTCTAATTTTTTATTACTATTCAGGAGGTGTCACTCAAACAAGATTCTTTTATTGCAGTGGTGCTGTGGATCACTGTCATAAATTTTCTGTTTGTACAATTTTCCCTCTCATATTGTCAAGTATCTCGAGGTTTTATTAGTGGCCTGCCTGTAATTAGATTCCAGGTACAGACTCACACTCATCTTGGCAGTCAGAAAATCAGAAAGATGATCACTTGTCTTCTGCCATTCCAGTGAATTCAGTTAGGGATATACAATATGTTTGTGGTAATTTCATTTGTGGGTTGCACAATGCCCAGTGACAATGGACTCTGCTCTCCTGCTGTTTCCGTAACCTCCCCTCACTTGGGATTGTGTTCCACACGTACAGTTATGTTTCCAAATGGCAATCTCCCTCTCATATTTTAAGAACTGCACAAATTAAAATCAGAATTTAAAAAAAAAAACATTTAAACGTAGTTGTTTGTTTCATTTAGGTCTTCAATATTCTCAGCTATCTCAAAGTGCTCCTTACATCTTTATGTAATTTCTGGCATCAGGGGAGGATTTGATTTTAAATATAGCATACTTCTTGTGAGCAAAATCCCCAGAGACTCCTTGTTGTTGTTGTTTTTTTCTTCTGAAATCCACAGGTTAGCAGCATTTCTTTCTTATTTGCAGTCAAGCCAGCTCTGTATAAATTGAGAAATTCAGCATTCGTGTACTTACATACACACACACTCCATGCTGAATACATGCTTAGTTTATCCCTTAGATCTAAATAATATGACTTTGGTTTAGATTATCTGAAAAATCTGTGAGTCAATTTGATATCACATTTAATAACACCCTGGCCCCAGGAGCTGCCAAATACAAACAGAAAAAAATCTGGATAAACATATTTTGGGAAAGACAAGTACTCCAGGAAAGGGCACAACACCATTATAATCTATCAGATCATGAGATGACATTGTTTTACCTGTATATGAAACCATAAAGGCCCTTTCTCTCTATCCACCCAGGGACTCAGAATTCATGGCACATATGCACTTTAGAAAAAATTAAGGTAAAAAGATGCTCAGATATTAATGGAAATCTCCCATTTTCTTTTGATTAATTAAAAGGGATTTTAGGAGAAAACTAATAATGGTCCACAGAGACGAAAAGGCCATTAAAGTCAGAGAATATATATTAGCAATTATCCTACTTTATTTACAGCTTATTTTTTCCTGCTAAAACAGGAACGTATAAAACATATAAATTGACAAAATAATAAATGTATGCAAAATTTATGAAAACCTGAAAGTACATTACAAACATAATGTTAAGAATTAAAAGAATTCACTGTTTTTTCTTGGTGTTTTTAAATATACAAGATGAACTTTCAAATAATATTGAATAAGTACAGTAGGATTGTAATCGAATGCAGCTCTAATTACATTCTCCTTATTTTGATTTTCATTTAAACATCTCCTAATTCTCTTTTTTACAGAGAAATACAGAATAGAAATTAGGGTAAAGCTATTGAAGCAGCTAAATTCTGGATGTTCATTATTTCATGGAAATATTAAGATGGATTCTTGAAGGTGAGTATATGAACTTTGAACTTTGACAAATGTCAACAATGTAGCTCTGATCTAGACCTGCTTTGGGGGCACACCAGTCACTTTACTTAAAAATGGAATGACCCTAAGAAACCTGGACTTTTGTGTACCTCACCTGAATTTTGGGTTACAGTTCCAGGAAATTCCTATTTGTTTTTCCAGAGTTCCAGACCAAAAATTCAGTGCTGTGACTGTGGATATGAATGTTGACTTTTCTAAACCCAGAGGTCAAGAGCTCACAGGGGTAAGGGCCAAGTACATTTTCTATAATAAAAGACCTGTTCCCAAAGGAACTCAAATGTAGACATTAATTAACAAATAGTTATTGATCAACTTTGGTGCCAAACACAATTTCTGACTTGAGAAAACAAAGATGTGCTTTAAGTTCAATGAAAGGAACAAATTGTTCAGGAAAAGTAAGTACCATGTGATGATATGTGGAAAGCTTGATTTTTAAAGTTAAATTCCTACTAGGTGTAAATCCCTTCACTCCCTTAATCCCTCAGTTTCTTCCTCTATAAAGTGGGAGGAAAAAATCTACTTCATAATCATTGTGGAGATTAAATGAGAGTGTGTATGTGAGGCATCTGGCCCAAGGTAAGCACTTGAATGTAGCCGTAACACATGTTAGTAGTACATCATAGGAACTTGATAAAGACCAAATTCCTTTCTAACACTGCACACCAATTTAATCGGTGCCAAAATAATGATTCTGATGATTAGAATCATAGGAATTCACTGAGTAATAATAAAGTCTTCAATAGTTAATGTAGGGAGAAAACATATGAAGAAAGCGAATGCTTAAAAGAGGGAATATTTGAATGTTTGAGGAATAAGTGGAAAATAGCATGAAATAGAGTAGAGAAAGGCAAAATCTGAGAGGTAAAAAGCAGTTAGAGAAACTTCTACATTTTCATAAACGTCATATGGAATATGAATGACCTTTGAATCAACTGAAAAAATTTAGAGGAAAAAGCCCTGAAGTGCTTTATAATATAATCAGAAAGGAAGCTTTTCAGCAATGAATGTTAGAAGAAATTTATGAATTTGTATTTTCACCATCTGTACATGTTAAGCCAATGTTTGCCGCTGTGAGAAGTATGACCCAAAGTCTCAATAGCATTTTATAATTGCAGTTTATTTTTCACCTCACATAAATTAGATGTGCCTGGTGCATGAACTGCTTCTGTATTGTCAACATTGATCTAGGTTCCTTCTATTTTGTAGCTTTGCCCTTCCTCTAAAACCATAGAGCGCTCCCTATTCAGCCAAAGAACGGGTAAAGAAAGAGAGGGGAGGATTGCAGAAGGTTTTAGTTGGTTAGGACTGGAACTGGTTTTTATCATTTTTGTCTGAACACTATTAGCCAGAATTCATGATTACGTGACCCTCTTTCACTTGAAAAGGAGACTGGAAAGAAAATAAAATATTTTATTTCTTTAAAAATCCATAAGAATCTGTCATGTCATGTAAGATATTTGTTCAGGCTAGAATTTAAAGCATTTGACTTTTGGTCAACAAGTTAAGGTGCTTAAGAACAAGAAGAGGTGAAAACTGATGTCTCTATTATTTTATCATTGTATCTTTCCTATTTATAATTGATTTATCAATCTCATAAGAAATCACTACGTTTTTTATTTTTCAACCAAGTAGACCTAAATCAATATGAGTGACTAGTTAGATTTTAAACTCCCAAAAGTTTTTTAAAAATTATTGGAATTATCCAGGGTCTGTCTGAATGTCTTGATATAACTACTTCAATATTTGGTTGTTTTATATGCAACCTTTCCAAATATCTTATGTTTTCTTTGTGAATTTCACATGTTAATTACTGAAAGAATATTTGTGTCTAAATGGTATGAATCTACATCATGCACAACCATAGAAATGAAAAGTTGTACCCCATTTATGTACAATGAATCAAAATGCAGTCTATAAAAATTAAAAAAAATTTTAAAAATAAATATTTAAATGTCATGATGTATTCATAAATAAAATATTAGAAAATTTTAAGTGCACATAAATTAAAGAAGGAATCAATTACACAAAATTATTATATACGAAAGAATACATTAGTTTATAAGGAATATAATAGCCAAAAAATTTCATTCTTTTTTTTTACTAATTTCAGCATGACTGTGGTATTCAATGATGCTTCTCTAAGAGGAAATGTGTCCCTAATTTGTATGTTGAAGCTTGATAGGCAGTACCTCAGAGTGCAATGATATTTTGAAATAGCACTTTTAAAGATTTGGCTAAACAAACATGAGGTGGTTAGTGTAAAAATTCAATGGAGTCTCTGTAATAAGAAAAGGAAATTTGGACACATGAATAGAACTAGAATGCATGAACACAGAGGAAAAACCTTGTGAGGATAGAGTAAGAAGGTGGCCATCTACAAAACCAGGACAGAGGCCTTGGGAGGAACAAAACCTTCCAACACCTTGACCCTGGACTTCAACCCCAGAACTATGAGAAAACACATTTCAGCCAACTAGTGTGTGGTTTTGTGATGGCAGTCCAGTCAGACCAAGGCATGCATATGAGATGACAGAAATGACTTGAAATTTAAGGCCTCAAAGGCAAATAGTCACCTTAAAGATTTTATTAAAAGGCTTAAACGTACTCCTATAGTAAGAAAAGACAGTAAACAATTAAATATTATCCAAAGACATAGCAATTTTTGTATATAATCCTGGAAAATTATGACATAATACCTAAACTATGTATTTTGGAAGTTGTTTAAAGCCTAATTATTTGGTACACAAAATGCAAATTCTAATAGAGAAAGTAATAGGTGGCTTTTAATAACAAAAGTTTACATTTACCCAAAAGATAAAATTTTTATTTATATTTATCTCAAAATATATTCTTAAAATATATGAAGCAAAATTGGACACAAACAAAAGACAAAATTAAAAACCACGTAATCATAAAGGGAGATGTTAGTATATCTCTCTCGGTAAGATAAGCAGACAGAATTCAGTGAGGATATAGACCCACATTACACAATGCACAGACTGGATCGCCTTGCACATATAAAACATTGCATCTCACAGCCGCAGAGCATTTTCAGAATGGCAATATTCAGGGTCACAAAGAAATGCAACCCATTTCAAATGACTGGAGATTATGCACATATTGGTTTTGAAACAAAACAGCAGTAAGCAATAAGTCAATAATAAAAAGGATGACAAAAAAGTCAAATACTTGGAAATTAAACACTATACCTCTTAATAACCCATACATACATAGTTCTTAAGTAGTTAGAGGAAAAACAGTTAATTATATCTAAAGATAATAGAAGGAAATAAATAAAGAGGAAAGGGCAAATTAATCAAATTTTTGAAATATCCCAATACAAAAAAGTACCACAATGAAACCAAAAGTATGTGTTTTGAAAGAAAAAATGAAGTTAGTAAAACTCTACCAAAAAAATAAAATATAAAAAATAGTGAGACACAAATAATAAATATCAGGGATGACAAAGACAACATTAAAGAATATACTTAAGTTAAAAAGGTAAGAAGAAGCTATTATAAACACCTATATGAGGACATATATAAAAATTTGTATGAAAAGATAGATAACTATAAATATACAGCTTGGTAAAACTGAAGAGAATAAGCAGAAATCTGAACAATCTTTTTTGTATTAAAAACATTAAATTTGGGATGTAAAACTGACTCAAGAAAACCAAAATCAGCACTATGCACGTCCACTATACCTGCTTATATTGAAGACATGTAATAGTAAACATTGCCCGGATGCTAAGGTACTAGAACTTCAGTATGTTTCTTGGAATGGAAAGTGATGGAACCACTTGCCATATGGAAAATAGAGGGATGAATTTCATACATAGAATTGAATGAAAGAAGCATAACACAAAATTTCTACTATGTGATTCTATCCCTGAAAACTTAGCAAAACTAATCAATTTTCCCATTGTGGTGAAGAGAGAAGGTGCTAGTCAAGAGGGGATATGAAAGGGACTTCTAGTTCACATATACTGTTTGATTTACTGACTGATGGCTAAAGGGGGATGTTCACTTTTATCAAGCTAATTATTTAGTCTGTGTACTTCAGTAAGATTTCTATGGCTAACATATATTGTTCATATACTGGAATTCATTACAAAATTCTCTGGTCTCTTTATTGTAAAACAAACAAGTTTATACTACCTGAAAAGAACATGAAAAAATGAGGAAGTAAAATATCCAGAACAAAGGCACCTCCGAATTTCAGCTGAAGAAAGCTTATTCTAAGTTCATTCCAGAAAATACACACACACACATACAGACACATACTAGAACCAAGAAAGAACTAGAACTAGAACCAAGAAAAAAATAAACCTAAGGAGGCAAATACCAAATAAGACATTTTGCACTAGTATAATATAAAATGTAGAATTCAATTCCTCTAGAAGACAGAAAGAATAGAATTTGTGAATTCAAAAGAATCAGTTGAAGCATTGTTACTTTTGCTAATTAATATGGAAGTGTTAATGTGGCATTTAACACTTAGATTTTAACTACCAAACAGATAAAAATAAACTGGGAAAGACTGGGCTCAAACTGTAAAAACGCCTTGAGAAATGTGCACATAAATAATTTATAGGTCTGCTACTTTCCTTATCTAATCAACTTGTCCCTACCACTTTCAGACCCAAACTGTGGTCTTACTTAGCTATTTAGACTGAAACCAAGTCCAGGAGGAAGATCTTGGTTAGTCCAAACTAAGAATGAATTGTATTTCCACTCTCCCTTTCCATAAATGGTCTAGAAAAGGTTGTGCTAATTTTCACTAACAAGAGTGCTTTTTGGAATGGTAGCTGCTATGATGTGGACAAGTGACCCCCAAAAAAGTCTGTGGTAGAAGGATGCTCACCAATCTGTCCCACAATGGAGAGGTAGTGGAACGTTTAGGGGCAGAGCCCAGTGGGAAGAAGGTAGATCACTGAGGGTGTGCCCTTGGAGACAATATGGGGACCCTGATTTCTTCGTGTTTCTTTTTGGTTCCCCAAACTGTAAGGTGAACAGGTTCCCCCTGTCAGACATACCCCACCCTGATGTACTTTGCCCCACAGACCCAAAGCAACATAGCTGAAATCTCTGAAGCTGTGAACCAAAATAAAACTTTCTTCCTTTTAAGGTTGTCTCTCTGGTATTTTGTTACAATGATGGAAAACTGACTAAAACAGTAGCTCTTAAAAGAAAAAGAATTAGACTTTCACTTTGACCCCTGACTTTGAATACTGCTGTTCCCTGAGGTGCTACAACTTGCTTGCTTCATAAGAGAAAAGGATTTGTTTTTCAGAATAAAGAATGTTATAAAAACATAAAATTAACCAGCGATCGTCTTCTCCACAAGATAATAAATTTCCTAATTATTTAACCCAGTGGTTCTGAAAGTGTGGGCCCCATATTATCAACATCACCTGGGAACTTGTCAGAAATTCTTAGATACCACTCCAAACTGGATAAAAAATTTTGGATTGGTGATCTCAATGGTCCTGTAAAGTTTGAGAATAAGTACTTTGAATCAATTTGAATTGAGTTTTTTGTTACTTGTGGACAAAACAACTTTGATACAAAAAAAAAAGGAATGTATCTCAACATTGTAAAATCTATCTATATTAAGCCCAAGGCCAACATCGTTCTAAATGGAGAATTGAAAGCATTCCCTCTAAGAACTGGAACAACACCAGGATATCCTCTTTCACCACTTCTCTTCAAAATAGTCCTTGGAACTCTAGTCAGAGCAATTAGACAGATGAAAGAAATTAAAGGGACACAATTAGGAAAAGAAGAACTCAAACTATCAGTATTTGCCCATGATGTGATTCTATATTTAGAAGTTCCAAAAAAAAAAAAATTCCACCAGAAAACTTCTAGATCTAATAAATAAATTCAGCAAAGTAGCAGGATAGAAAATCAATACCCATACATCAAATGCACTTCTACACATCAGTGATGAATCCCACTGCAAGAGAAATTAGGAAAACTACCTCATTCACAATAGCCTCAGAAAATTAAAATAGTTGAGAATTAATCAAACAAATGAGGTGAAAGACCTCTCTAATGAAACTATGGAACACTGAAGAAAGAAATTGAGATCTTAGAAGATGGAAAGATCTCTCATGCTTTGTATAGGCAGAATTCATATTGTCAAAATACCCATGCTACCAAAAGTGTTATACAGATTTAATGTAATTCTAATTAAAATCCCAATGACATTTTCATAGAACTATAAAAAACAATCATGAAATTCATTTGGAAAAATAAGAGACCCAGAATAGCCAAAGCAATCCTTAGCAAGAAGAGTGAATGAAGCAGGTAGCATCATAATACCAGAACTTAAACTATACTACAGAGCATTAGTAACAAGAATGGCATGGTATTCGCACCAAAATAGACATGAAGACCAATGGTACAGAACAGAAGACAGAGAGACAAATCCACATAAATACAGTTATCTCATACTAGACAAAGGTGCCAAGAACCTCCATTAGAGAAAAGACAGCCTCTTCAACAAATGATTCTGGGAAAACTGGAAATCTATATGCAGCAAAATGAAATTTTGCTGTCTCTCACCCTGCACAAAAATCAACTCAAAATGGATCAAAAGCTTAGGCAATAGAACAGAAACCCTGCACCTAATAGAAAAAAAAGTAGGCCCAAATCTTCATAATGTCAGCTTAAGACCCTACAACGCAAGAAGTAAAATCAAAAATCAATAAATGAGATGGATTCAAACTAAAAAAGCTTCTCAGCAAAGAAAACAATCGAAAACATGAAGAGAAAGTCTACAGAATGGGAGAAAATCTTTACCACATGAACCTCAGAGAGAGCACTAATCTCCAGTGCTCTGGAGATTAACACCAAAAAACAAATAACCCAATCAATAAATGGGCTAAGGAACTGATCAGACACTTCACAGAAGAAGAAATACAATATATCAATAAACATAAAAAAGTGTTCCTCACCTCTAGCAATTAGAGAAATGCAAATCAAAACTACTCTAAGATTTCACCTCAATTCCAGTCAGAACAGCAATTATCAAGAATGCAAGCAATAATAAGTGTTGGAGAGGATGCAGAGAAAAAGGTACACTCATACATTGTTGGTGGGACTGCAAATTGGTGCAGCCACTGTGGAGAGCAGTATAGAGATTTCTCAGAAAACTTGGAATGGAACCACCATTTGAACCACTCCTTGGCTTATACCCAAAGGACTTAAAATCAGCATACTACAGTGGTGCAGCCACATCAATGTTTATAGCAGCTCAATTCACAATAGCTAAACTATGAAACCAATGTAGATCCCCTTCAACAGATGAATGGATAAGGAAACTGTGGTATATATACACAATGGAATATTACTCAGCCTTAAAGAAGAATGAAATTATGGCATTTACAGGTAAATGGATAGAGCTGGAGTATATCATGCTAAGTGAAACTATTCAAACACAAAAAGCCAAAGGCCAAATGTTTTCTCTAGTAAGTGGATGCTGATTCATAATGGTGGGAGGAGAAAAGAATGAAGGAACTTTGAATTGGGCAGAGAGGAGTGAGGGGAGGGGAGGGGGTGTGGGAGTGGGAAGTATGGGTGGAACGAGATGGACATTATTACCACATATGCACATATGATTACAATAGTGTGACTCTGTACCGTGTATAGCCAGAGTGAGAAGGTGTGCTCCATTTTTGTACAATGTGTCAAAATGCATTCTACTGTCATGTATAACTAATTATAACAAGTTAAAATAAATAAATAAATAATGATTGTGGGAAAAGAGACATACAAAAATTTGTGAAAAGCAAAGACTAATATAAAGCTAGCATCTGGTAAACATTCTTGTATGCAAACGATACCTTGAGAAAGCAAAAGGCAATCCACATATAAAAGACAAAAATCGAATTTAATCCCAAAGTCTATGCTGCATACTTGAAGCATCTTTCGGTTTGACAGCAGTTTATTAAGCTACAAATACCTCAAGGTGCTAACATCATTTTTGTTGATTCTGTTTTAGTTGGATTCATTATTTATTGTAGTTTTGCAGTAATAAGAAGTCAAAGGACAGCGTACTAGCTCTGTTCCTTTGTTCTCTTAGAAATCCTCAAAATACAAAGATAACTGAAGAAACAGGAATTCTTTTACCTTTTCAAAATTACTTAGCACTCTAACCCTCAACCTCAATATTTGAAGAAGAGCTGCCAAATGTGGCAAAGAGCAACTGGTGTAGGAAACAAATGAGATAATAGGCACCAAACCATCATCATCCTTAAATACGGATTGCACCCCAGCAGTTTAAAACAAAGGAAACAGGACACCCTGATGAATGGGAAAATCTTCACTGGTAATCTGGCGCTCCACAGGAAGAGTGAACATTTGACTTGACTAGAAAGCCTTGGATAGATTGGAAGAAAGAAACCCAGAATCTTGAAGACTAGTACCTATTGATTCATACTGGCCGTAAGAAGGTATTATTTAGGTAACTCTATTGTGTACCCAGTGTGGCATCCTGAGTTTCTTTATACAAAAAACTGAATTTCTAGTAGCCTCCAGGACTGCCACCATCCCGCTCTCATACAAACCTCCTGCACAAACTCAGCCCAGAAAGAAATCATTTTATCAAACAATTAAACTGAACCTGCACTGCACTTCCTCCAAATACTACAAAGTAAAACATGAAAGCTATATACAACAACAAGATAATCACAATGCCAAACATGTCATTATAATGTTAAAAGTTATTTAAACAGTCAGAGGTCAAAGCAAATAACACAGTTACGGAAAAGATATGATGAGTGCAAAGAAATAGGATCTGATAAAGTTTAGGGGAAAAAATGAATTAAAAAACACATACACACACACATTTTCAGGAGCTTTCCTGATCACAATGCAAAGGAAAACTTACTGTTAAAAAGATGAAGTCAATGGTAGTCAAGTTTGGGGGGTGGGATGTTGAGCAATATCCATCCAAAATGAGTAAAACAGCAGTGGCCATAATTAGGATGGAAAATATTAAAATATGTAATTCAAAAATTTTTTCTAGAAGCCTAAGACTAAAGTACAGAGTAGAAGAAAAATTTACCCTGGAAAAATGTCCATAAAAAATGATACAGAATGATCAAACACTAAAACACATACTGGTAGAGTTCATCTTAGCCTAAAATGAAACAAAATAAAACACCTCTGTTAAGAACTGAGTCAAATCCATAAAGTCACCAATAGAGTGACTTACAGACTTCCTTACCAAAGAGATTGCTTTTATTTTCAGTGAAAGAAAGTATAACACAAGATATTTATAAATGGGAATCTTTAGATGCAACAAAGAGAAAAGACAGACTTTTCTACATGCGTGGGAATTCTAATTCCCAATAGCCCTCAAGAAACTAATAAAGACAACCAAAGATAAACTGCAGGAATAATACTGGGTAGAATGCTGAATTTGCAATACTAAGATCCAACAGTTGACAAATTGTAGTTATGAAATCAAATGTCACAAACCAAAATAAATAAATAAACAAAATAAGGTAAATGTACCTCAATTGAAAATTGGAGACAAAAGAAGGACAAAAAATTGGGGAGTATTGTAAGGACTCTATTTTCTCATCTTTAAGAGGTAATGATTAGATATATTTTTCAAAACTGATAAAAATCTACTAAAGGCATAATTTTTTTTAAATATGTAATGGTACGTGACAAAAAACTAAGAAAAAGGTTGTTCATCTGTAACTTCATAGTGGAAATAAAGAAAAATCAGAGAATTAAAACAATGTTGTCATTGCACAAAATGGAGATTCAATAGTTACTGTTTGAGGATGCAAAGTAGTAAGTAGAAAGTACATTACATAAAATTGTTATAAATTTAATTAGCATAACAACTGAAATTTCTACCATGGAAGCTTCTGAACTGTCAGAAAGAATCCACACACACGACAAAGAATGTCAAGAGGGAAAAATAAAAATAATTGCAAAAAAAAATGAAACCCTCCAAAATAATTGTGCAACATAAAATATGATGAAAGAACCAAGAACAAGCACATGTCCCTTCAATAAATACAGGTAGGTTACACACATTCCTATTTAAAAATAAAATAAGAGTCTCCGGTTGAAAAAGCAATAGCCAACTATATGCATAGAATGGACACAGACCTAGAACAGTTTATCTTAAGAAACACTGAAAATAACTTGAAAAAACAGAAAAATGAAGAAAAATAGAAGACACTAGACAATGGAAATACCTTCCATGTTCATGGATCAGCAGAATTAATGTTTGGATGTGAATGTTCGCTAAAAGCTCCTATGTTAATGTGCAGAAGTGGAATGATTAGACCTGTAATCTAATCTATTTGATAGATTAATACATTTAATGGATTGATAATTTGAAAGGACTACTGTACTGAGTACTGTTGCCAGGTAGAGTGCAGCTGGAAGAAGTAGGTCACTGGGTTTGGCTCCTTGGGTTCTCTCTTTCTGCATCTTGGCTGCCATGAGCTGAGCAGATTTCCTCCACCACACCCTTCTACAGTAATGCTTTGTCTCACCTCTGACCCAGAGAAATTGGAGTTCACCAATATGGACTAAACCTCTGAAACCATGAACCCAAAATACTTCTCCATGCTGTTCTTTTCGAGTATTTAGGTCTTGGCAATGAAAAGCTGACTAACACAATTAATATTGTTAAAATCGCCATATTGCCCAAAGCAAAATTAAATTACCAAGGACATTCTTCACTGAACTAGAAAAACAATCCAAAACTTCACATGGAATCACAGAAGACCCAGAATAGCCAAAGTAATTCTAAACAAAAAGAACAATGCTGAAGGTGTAACAATACCAGATTTAAAAACACACTACAAAGCCATAATAACAAAAATGGAATAGTACTGACATAACAATGGACACATAGATCGATGGAATAGAATAGAGTTCATAGAAGTAAAACCAGGCAATTGCAACAATCTGATTCTTCACAAAGATGCCAAAAATACATGTTGATGAAAGGACAATCACTTTAACAAATAGTGCTGGGAAATTGCATATCCATATGTAGAAGATAAATGCTGATCCTTCTCACACTGTACAATAATTAATTCAAAATGGATCAAAGATCCAAGTACATGACCTGAAATTTTGAAACTGCTAAAGGAAAACATATGGTAAATACTTCAAGATATAGACACAGGCAGCAACTTCCTAATGGAGTTCCAATAACTCAGGAAATGGTACCAAAATTTGGCAAATGGAATGGCATCAATTTAAAAAGCTGGGACATTGCAAAAACAACAGAGTGATGAGACAGCCTACAGAAGGCAAAAAAATGTTTGTCATCTACTCTTCAAATAGAAGATTAATAGCCAGAATAAATAACTCAAAAAACTTAACACCAAAGAATCAAATAGCCCAATCCATAAATAGGCAAATAAGTTGAACTGAAGCATCTCAAAAAAAGTACAAATTACCAATAATTGTGTGAAAAAAAAATGTTCAACAACTCAGTTACCAGGAAAATTCGAACAAAACTATATCAACATTCCTTCTCACCCCGGTCATAATGGCAATCATCTAGAAAACAGAAAACAAATAAGTGCTGGTGACCAAGTAGGGAAAGGAGTCCTCATACACTGATGGTGGGATGCAAATTAGTACAGTCAGTGTGGAGTTTCCTCAAAATACTAAAAAAGAGGTATTATGTGACCCAGCTGTGCTACTTGTGGGTGTATACCAGAAGGATTAAAGTCAGCATGCTACAGCATTATGTGCATACCCCTATTTGTCATAGCATAATTCACAATAGCCAAATTATGGCAATAGGCTAGGTGCCATCAAAAGATAAGTGAATAAGGAAAATGATGTGTATATACCAGTGGGTATTGTTCTGCATAAAGAAGAATGAAATTCCATCAGTTGCAGCAAAATGAATGAAAATGGAGATCATCACACTTAGCAAAATAAGTGAGACTCAGAAAGACAAGTGTCATGTTATTTTCTCATCTGCAGAATCTAGGGGTAAGAGACAAAATGAAAGTAGAAGACAATATTAGCGAAGACAACAGGAAATCAGGGGAGGGGGAGTGGAGGGCAATGGGTAGGTTATGGGGGTAGGAATGATAAAGTGTGTTATACCTGTACAAATAGATCACAATGAAACCCACTAATCTATATAATTAACATGTACTAATAAAATAAGTATTTAGACAGGAAAAAGAAAATAACATGACAGGAAAATGTATAGAAGACAATTATAAATAAAGAGAAGTTTAGATTAGCTATCAATACATGGTTGAACTGAGCACAAAAATAATATTTTAAAATTTTTTAAATAAAAAAATAAGCAGAAATACCAAGGAAATGAAAAGACTACCAAGATTTAAATTTGCTCAATTCACATCAGGTCAATTTGAAAATGTAAGTAAAATAAATGATGGCATTTTAAAAAATGCATAAGTAGGTTTGGAAATTACTAAACAAACTTAGCTTTTGTGATGTTACATGACAGCTAAGTGCTACAAAGAAGAGTTTTAATGCTAAAGTCACAAATTTCAAAGCAGACTTAATAGTGAAATAAGTGTATCAACGTAGCTCCTATCTGTATAAAGCAAAAACTAAGAGGAGATTCAAGTGCAGAAGTGGGAAGATGGGGGGGGGGGGCGGTTATCCTGCTCCTTTCCTGTCCATCATCGTGGTCCTAGACAACATCCCTATGACAAAAGACAGGTTAACAAGAGAAAAGCATAACACATTTAATTGATCATACTTTTATGTGACATGGGATCCTTCAGATTGAAGGCCTAAAGTCTTAGGGTGAAATGTCCATTTTTATCCTTGGGTTTGATGAAGCATGGACAGCTATATAGATATATGACTGGACATAAAGGGTAATGGACTGGCGGGGAGGAACTCAGAAAGACCTGTCCATTCAGATTCTTCTTGGCCTTTCTGTGCAGCACATTTTTTTTCGAACTCCAGAGGATCTTACAACTTACATATCATACAAGATATATCTCAGAATATCTATATGACCAACTTTTACACAGAAAGTCAAGGGAACGATAGAATAATATTGTTAGGTTTTATGGGTAGCTTTGGGAAAAGGGGATTCTGTTTCAATGATGGGCTTTTGGGAAAAAAAAAAAAAAAAAAAGGAGTTCTAGTTTCTGTGGCTTGTGCCTTGGGAAAGAATGAAGGACGAGAGATGGGGTGGAGGAGGGAAGACCAGAAGAAACTACTTCTGAGGCTCTTTCTGAGGTCTTCCCTTTGGGGTATCATTTTCTGAGCAGACTTCAACCTACAATTAATTGTGCAAAACTGATCGTGTGACAAAGTGTATATAAGGATATAAATGATCTATAAAGACAAACAACATGCATCTATGAATACCTTATATAACATTAAACTTTTAGAAAACATTCCTAATTGCAAATTAAACACAAAACATACACAAAAATTATTCTGCTGACCATAAGGACACAAGGAGAATCTCAATAATTTTAAGTATATTTAATACAAAATGTATTTTCTGATCAATAGGCAATATCAGTAGAAGGTAACAGGAAAAAAAAAAAAAGTAAAAGTCCCTTATGCCTAGTAATTTTAAGTTTCCATGAATCAGATCCTAGATGAAAGAGAAAGAACAACTAAAATTGAAAAATTTCTTAAAAATTAGAAACACTGAATTTCACAATTTATGGAATATACTTTAAATGATAGAGTTGCATACATTTATAAATAGAAATACTTATAAAGAAAAGAAATACTAAGCCAAAATGTGTTCACATGTGAATTTAACTAAACTTTAAAACCAGATAATGCCAGAACTTTATGAACTGTTCCAGCTGTAGAATAAAGGAAAGAAAAAAATACTTGCAAACATTTTTATTAAGCATAACAACAAATATGACAAAGATAGCACAAGAAAGAAAACTAAAATTTAAATCTCACTATCAAAGCAGACATCCTTTAAAATAGCAACACACAGAATTCAATACCAAATTAAGAAAAATAATACATCGTTACCAGACTTCATGGTATAGGTCTTCAATGTCCCCCAAAAGCTCATGTGTCTTGGTGCTCAGAAGTCACCACTGGTGCAACCTTCAGGAAGTGGGACCCAGTGCAAAGACATGAGATCATTGGAGGTGTGCCCTTGAAGAAGATAATGAGAGCCTAGACCCTTCTGCTCTCTCTTTGTACTTGCAGGGCCACCCTGATATGAGCAACTGGGCTCCACCATGTGTTCCTAAACTTGATGTTTGGCTTCATCTGAGCCCCAAAGCAATGAGGTCAAGCAATCACGGACTAAAATATCTGAAACCATGAGCCAAAAAAAGCTTTTCTCCTTTAGGATCATTTTTCTCTAGTATTTTGTCACAGACAGAAAGCTGACTAACATACCACATACCAAGTAGAAATTAATTTAGGAATGAAAGAATAATTTAATAATAAAAAATCACTAAACATTACTGTATTTCTCAAAACTTTATGATTTTCATTTGATGCTGAAATGTTTTGGCAAAATGTCAATTCTGATAAAATATTCAGGAAAAATAGAATATTACATTTATACTTCCTTAACATGATTAAATAAATAGGTTGACACATATGTATATATATGTGAGAGATGCATGTGTGTGAGATATGAGAGATATGTGTATAAGTCTATTATCTATTTATCAATATCTCTACTTACATATCTCAGTCCTAAAGCCCACATCTTGCTAAATGGGTAAATAGTAATTGTTAAATCAAGAACAAAATAAGGATTCCATAATCATTATCATTATCTAATATTTTATTATAGGCAAGAATCAAAGCAATCAGAAAACTGAAAACTATTCAGAATTATTGAAATTAAGAGAAAAAAAACCTAAATTTCCTCCATTCACAAATGATAATAGTATATTAAGCAACTTCTAGAGAACAATGATAAAAGTAGTTTACACAAGAAAAAAAATTCATCAAGGATTGAAATTAGTATGAAACAGTTATAATACTAGCATATATTAACATTTAAATTATACGCATACAGAAATAAAATAATAGGTTGAACTTATAATGAAAGAGAAAGCCAGTATACCATAGTAACACAAAAATTATTTAGGAGTAAACCCCATAAGAAATGTGGAAAAAAGAGAAAATTTGAAACATTCCTGAAAGACAGAGAAGTAGACTTGAAGAAATGAGCATTCTTAGGCATTAAAAAGGATTGTTCACATATTTATTTTCTGAAGGCAATGTAAATTTAATATGATACCAAAAAAGTATCACTGATATTTTTGTACAGCTAGAAAACTCTACTCTGAAGTTCATATAGGGAAAAATGCAATAAAAGCTAGTAAAAATAAAACCTAACAAAGAAGAATGCAACTGTTTCTGCCTGTTTAGTAGACTGGCTAAAACTAAAATGACCAACACCAAAGGTTAAACATTTGAAATTTGCATGCATTAGATAAAGGAATTTGGTATAAGATTAATAGTTCACATCCCTGTTTATTTTACTTTAAAAGTTTTTATTTTTTATTTTTAGTTATACATGACAGTAGAATGTATTTTGACATATACATATATGGACTATGACTTCTCAGTCTTGTGGTTGTACATGATGTGGAGTTACACTGGTTGTGTATTCATATATAAACATAGCTAAATTATGTCTGATTCATTCAAATATCAAAAGAAAAATGGGTGACAGTCCAACGATTGTCTTTCCTTTTCCCATATGCCCTCCCTTCCCTTCATGCCTCCTGCCCCATAATGCTGAAGTGAGTCAGCATCAGCATATCAGAGAGAACATTCATCCTTTGGTTTTTTGGGGATTAGCTTATTTCACTTAGTAGGATAATCTCCAGTTCCACTTACTGGCAAATGCCATAATTTAATCCTTCTTTGTGGTTGGATAATATTCCATTGTGAATATGCACAACATTTTCTTTATCCATTCATTTGCTAGGGCACCTAGGCTGGTTCCATAGCTTAGCTATTGTGAATTGAGCTGCTATAAACATTGATGTGGCCATGTTTCATCCCTGTTTTAACAATTTTACTCCTAGGTATTTTCTCAAGAGAATTGAAAAGATATGTCCTCAAAATAATTATTTAAGTGTGTTTATATTATGGTTAACGTATAGTTGCCAAAACTGAAAACAGTCCAAGTGCCCATCAGTCAGAGATAATTACATATATTTATACAATAGAACATTACTGAGCAGTTAAAGAAATCAATTACTCATACAGAATGACTCTCAGAACAAATTGATGAGTGAAAGAAATCTTACATAAAATTATACTTAGTGTGTGATTACATATCTGTGAAGTCCTGAACAAGCAAAATTAACTTAGGGTGGAAAAAATATCTCTGGGGCAATAGTATGAGTGGGAATTTACTAAAAAGAGAATGAAATAACTTTCTTGGGTTGCAAGATGTATGGATTTGTCAGAACTCACTTGATGTAACATTTAAAATGTGTGAATTTCAGTATGTGCAAATTTACTTAAGAGGATAAAGTTGAACCCCAACAATTATCTACCTCTTTTTGAGGATATAAGTGCTGAAGAATTAAGAAGAATGATACCAACAGCTGCAGTTTACTTCAAAATATGTTAAAAAATAAGATGGCCCAATAGAGGGATGACTCAGTGGATAATTGTTACCAATTAAGAAGGAAATTAATGATAAAGTATGGGGCATGATATATTGGTGTTCACTGTAAAACTGTCTCAACTTTTTTGAACATTTGAAAGTTTTCATGATAAAATGTTGGGGGCGGGAAAGAAGAGTGCAAAACTGAAAATATGTTATTACGCTTCTAAAATTAAAGAAAAATGTGTTGTGATTGCAAGAATGCATAGACCAATGGAACAGAGCAGAATGTCTAGAAATGAACTCAACTACAGATGAAAATTTTGTATACATTAAAAGTGACCTCTCAATCACTGAGAAATGATTGATGTCATATGTATAGTGAGATTTATTCTAGGGAATTGTCTTAAGCAGTTTTGGAGGCTTGGCAAATCCAAACTGAAGATGTAGGCTGGAGACTCAGGGAAGTGTTGCAGTTGAATCAAAGGCAACCTGCTGGCAGAATTCATTTTTGCTAGGGGATGTCTGCCCTTGCGCATTTAGGATCCTAGCAATTAGGTGAGGCCTACTTTGATTATGGAGGGCAATCTACTTTACTCAGTCCATTGATTTAAATGTTAATCTCATTCAAAAAACATATCATAGAAACAACCAGAATAAAATCTGACCTAGTCTCTGGGCAACCATGACCCAGCCAAATTTAAACATGAAGTTAACTATCATAATACATAAATATAGCAAAAACTTGCAACCACATATATATTTGAAGAATGCATAATTAGACTCAATCATACTCAAAATCCAGATGCAATGAAAGTAAAATATTAAAAATTTTGACTAAAATATTTTGCATAGTGAAAAAGGTGTTATATGCAAATCAGAAAGTGAAATGAATAAAGAACACTTGCAATACATAAAGTGATAATTTATCTGCTATATAAAATTTCCTAAAAATTAAAGAAAAAAAAACAAATATGGAAAGAAAATTGGGTGACATTCCATGCCTTCTGATTCAATGCTCTGAGAAGGACAGGCATGACATATCTCATATTATTTCCAAAAATGTAGAATATGAACTTAATCATGAGGAAACGAACATACTGAAATTGTATAATGTTACACGAAACAATTGGGATGAACTATTTTTTGAAATGTCAATATCACAATAGGTTGTTTTGTTCTGTTCTGTTTTGTTTTTCAGAAAGCAAGTGAGGTTGTGAAAATCGCAACCCAATCATTATATTATTCACCTGATGGGATTAACTGAGTGGTAACTGAAGGCTGGTGGGGTGTGGCTAGAGGACCTGGGTACTGGGGGCATGGCTTTGGGATATATATTTGTTTCTAGTGGGTGGAGTCTCTCTCTGCTTCCTGGTCACCATGTGAGCTGATGCTTCCGTCCACCACACTCTTCTGCCATGATGTCCTGCCTCACCTTGAGCCCTGAGGAATTGAGCTAGCTGTCCATGAACAGAGATAGCTGAAGCTGTGAACCCCCAAATTAACTCCTCCACCACAAAAAAAAAAGTGTTCTGGCCAGATCTTTTAGTCACAGCTGTGAAGATACTGACTAAAACAAAGACAATTATTGAGACAACTGAGAAAAATCAGAATATGGGTTATGCATTAGGTGATTATGTCAGTGTCACATGCCTTGAGAATGACAACATGATTATGATTAACAGGAGAATGCCCTTATTCTTAAAAAATAAATGCATATGTGTTTCTGGGTAATGCCTCAAAATGCCTGAAACCTCTGAACTTTTAGCCATTCTCATGAGTGTATACAGAGAAAAAGCAAATGTGAGAGTGAACGTAAGTGAAAATGATATGGGTATTTGTAGTACTTTTCCTGCACGTTTTCACAGGCAACCCTGAAGCTAGATTTGCCTTCAAAGTAGTTTCAAGTTAGGCAGAGGGACCAGAACTTTTGTCCAGCCACCCTCACCGATCAGTCATTTGATGTGGTCTGCTACTGGGATGTGGGTCCCTGGGCAGGACCACAGTTCAGCTGGGGCAACCCTGGCAGGGACTGCCAGCTGAACACTCATCTGTGGCACTTCCAGCATCAGGAGCACAAATGCTCCCCACAGGGAGATTGGCAGCACCTCACAGTGTCCACTACAGAGTACTTTAAGATACATAAATTTCATAAGTTATTACCAGAAAGAAACAAACAGGAGGGCAAGTCCTGTGAACTAGTGTGGCTCCTGATAACACTTCTCATTCTATCCTAGGATTGTTATTGCTGCAGAGGATTTATTTTTGCATTTTTTAAACCAACTCATGTTCAGGTGACTCTACAGGAAACAGTTCTTTTCACCCTCAAATTATATGCCTGATTTAGCTGAAAGAAATATGGTAATACATGATCTTAACTGAAACACAGTACAGCAATTTTCCTCTGAGAAGGTCAGGGTTAACCTTCAGCGCCCTTACTCATACAAGCAAACCTCTTAAACTTGAATCAGCATATTTTCATTAAGTTCACATCACCCTTCAAGGTGCAAAAAGGGCTTTCAGCTGCAAGAAGGCAACAACTAATTAGAAATAAAACTGCAAGAAAGGCACAGATAAGCTGCAAGAATGGCACAGCCATCGCAAGCAAGGCATTGCAAAGGATCTAGAAAGCAGTTAGAAGTGCAAAATAGAAACCAAAGCTGGACTCCTTGACATGAGACATTTCAAAGGTGCAGGGAGCGTTTTAGTCTTAATACTAATACCCGTAGTTACACACACACACACACACACACAAACTTAAAGGGCATTATTCTTGGAAGCTCATTAGAATAGAATCTTTAAATTTCAGTTTGCATAGGACAGTCACAACAGCAAATGTTTTCTCCTTTAGTTCCCATGCCATCAACTATTATTTCATTCTCAAAATTCCAAGTTTGGCATTGAGAATGCAACTATCAGCCTAAATCACCTAAATAATTAATTTATCATTATTTGGAAGTTAGAGATTCCATATTTGGAAGTTAGAGATTATAAGTGACATACAAGAAAATGCGAAACTATGGCAGGTGCACAAAGATTCGATGTCAGTCCATGTATCCAGTTTTTATTTTTATTTAGAAATGCAGCAAAATGCCTGGCACGTGATAGGCATGTAATATGTATTCATTGTACAAATTTTAATATCTCCCAACAGACAAAACACTATTTTTAGGAAAGTAAAAATAAAAGTACTGATTTAAATGTTGCATATGTTCTGAACAATTCAAATGGGTAGAATCTCATAAAAATTATTTTATTCAACCATTGATACTTCATTTTTCCTTAGTTCCATCAACAACTTTTTTCCTAGATTTTGGGAAAATGTTGCCCATCTTGGTTCTAAAATTCAATAAATATATTGTGTACTTCACATCTTGCACTGAGTGCATAGGTACACTGAGTCTGCGTGCTATTTTCGCAACACTATATCCACTTAAAAGATGTACAACTTTTTTTCTATATTATTTCCCCCTAAAAACTGTGGAGGGAGGGAAGAACTTTTTCTGATTATTTTTCAGTCTTATTTCAAATGTAAACAAACTCATCCTTGGGAGTTGTCTTATAAAATCAATTTTTTCAGTTTACCTTAAAGTGGCTCTTTATTTGAATTAAATCAATGGGTCCATATAGGGAAAGAAAGGGGAAGAACTCAGTTGATTGGAAAATTCTTGGGTATGCATATCTTAAAAGTTGTAAAAGCTTTTGGAAAGTGAATATTTGTGAGAGAGTTGTAGTTTTAATCATGCCTCCTAGAGTGCAATATTGACAAAACAACGCTAGGGCAATTTGAGCTATTACTATTTACTTTTAAAATTAATTTGGTACTGTTTAGACAGGATAAAAAACATAAGTCATTAAAAAAAAAAAAAAAAAAATAAAAAAAAAAAAAAAAGCCTGTTTTCTATCAGTTGAATCCCCTGCCCCCACCACCACCACACACACACACACACACACATACACACACGTTTAAAATGAGGTAGGCGTTCTGGTGCCCTTGATTTTATTTTGAAATGAATTGGACTTCTTTTTTTTTTTTGTAGTTTCTGTTTTGTTTTTTCTCCTCCCTGAGATATTCATTTTGAATCTGTGTGTCAGGAAACACACGTGTTATCGCTAAATGAGAAGTGCATGCAAGAAACTCTGCCAATGTTGAATTTTAATGAACTTGGATTTTAATGAACTTGGTGATTCTAATGTCATAAAACTCTGTCAAATGTTAGCAGAAATTATAGATAGATTTCTTAAGGAAGCTTTCAAACCAACAGTCTTTTCTGTCATCATTTAATAATAACCTAACATTTATGCTCTATCAAGGTACTGAACCATAACAGTGAGCCCCTGAGGAAAAATCACAATGTTCTCAGGTCAGTTTAATGACAATATGCACTTCTAATTTCAAGAATTTTTAAAATTTCTAATTGTGCTTTTTAAATCTACTATCTGGCAAATATGAAAAATAATGGGCAATGAAAACATTCATTTATTTGATGCTTACGGATGTTTCTGATTCAAGTGATTGTATATTTACCCAACATTCTCTTTTTCCATTTTGACAAAGGAAAACTAATATGAAAATTTTTATAGGTGTTTCCTGTTCTAAATGTTATAAATGGAGGCATGATAAATATTTAACAGATTAACCAAAGGATCAAATACAAAATTTTAAGTTCCTTTTCATTTTATCCATGACCCCATTACATTTCCCTAAATACAAGTATTTAATATAGACAACAGACAATAGTGTTGCTTATCTTATGTCATTTAAAATTTTTAAAACAGAGGTGCAGAATTCTGCTGAATTGAATGTTGACATTCAAGGGGCAGTGGATGCCTTGGAATTTTTACCACAGTTTATAGGGTTCAAAGTGCAGTTACTTTTCAGTTAACTGTAACCACCTCACATCTGCTTTCCTCCTGCTTCAGCCTATTTTTTGAATATTCAACACTGCAGAGGCAGAACCATGAATAGAAGTGCATAAACAATTCAAAGAGACGCCTAGGACTATCTTTGCTTCTCCCCAGTTGGGTCCAGTGACAAATGATTCCATAGTTGCTGAGTTCTGTTCAAGTCAACACTTTCACCATTTTGAGGTAAGATGTGGGCCATAGAAAACAACCCTCAATAAGCCTTCATGCAGATGATAGAATTAAAAAGTCAAGTTACAATGGTTTTCCCCATAAGTAGCTGTTAGTAAAGGGCTAGGCCATCTCATTATTATACTGCAGGGAAGAGAGAGACTTGTAAAGAATTTTCAGACCCATTCACAAAGTAGATACGCTGGCAAGAAATACCCAAAAGAAAGGAAATCATTATCTCAAAGGGGCATCTGCACTCTCACATTCATTGAAGTATTATTCACAATAGCCAAGATATTGAAACAACCTAAGTGCCAGTCAATGGATGAATTCATAGAGAAAATGAATCCTCTTCAGCCATTAAGAAAAAGGAAATTCTGCCGTTTGTTACATCAATAAATCTGGAGGGCATTATACTAAGTGAAAAAAGCCAGACACCAAAAGACAAATATCCTCTAGCCTCTGGAAATTCAATGTAAGCATGGTACCTGTAGTCAATAATAACTCTGTATACTGGAAATTTCCTAGGACAGTAGATCCTAAGTGTTCTCACAGCAAAAGAAAAAAAAAAGGAAAGTAAAAAAAGTAACTGTGTAAGATGCACTGATGGAAATGTTAATTAACTTGATTGTAATCATTATACAATGTATATTTATATCAAGTCATTACACTGTAGGCCTTTAATATACACAGTTTTCATTTGTCAATCATATCTCAATGAAGCTGGGGCAGAGGTCAAAGTAGATATGCTATAAATTCTAGAAGGAATGGGCCTGTGTAAAGATCTGTTCCCTTCTGTTTTCTGTATTCACAGCACCTAGCACAATGCCTAAATCAGTAAATAGATGGTAAAAGAATGAATGTGTCCAAACTCTAAAATCACTGCTACCAGCTATTTGGATCTTTCCCTTCCTCTGATAGTCTCATCAATTTCCTGAAGCCAATCATAGAAAATAACCCCAGGGGGACATACCTGTGTGTGTATGCATGTATGTATGTGCACTTGTGACTATTAAAAACGGATATAGCTATTAAAGTTATGCAACTTGAAATTATAAGCACAGAATAATGTAATGTTTAGAAAGCCAAATTTTCCCAGATTTGAGTGCATTAATGGAGTTATTTGAAATTTTAAAACTCCATTACTAGTTATTAGGGACTTAGGGCTTTAATCTTAGACTAATTGAAATGCTTGAAAAATTAATTCAGCCAAAATAATAATTAGATTTTTAAAAGACCTTAAGCTGAAAATGAAATCATAGATTGAAATTTAAATTAGAATAAAAGTATTTAAGAACAACAGACAAATTATTGTAGTACAATTTATTTGGTAAATCATAGTACAAATGCATTTTTTTATTTATTTGGGACAATGGCTCAAATTCATAGTTATAATAATATTTGAGATATATTTCATATGTCCACCAATAAAAAGGAATTGCCTTCCTTTACTCTTATTTAAAGTGGCAGTTTGTCCTATCTGTTTGTAGTTTTTTCTCTCTTCTCATTTTGCATTAATCTAGGCAATTTTCCTTTCACACCTCTAGCAGTGAACTTGTCCATGTTGTATATAACTTCAAACTGATCTCATCTAAGATCCCTTTTCTGGGATTCAGGCTTATCTACCCAGACATCTCCATTTGAATGGATGTTGTACAGACCATAAACTCGCCATGTTAAAGCTAATCATACCCTCTTCTGGTTAATCCCTAAATCTAGTATTTTCCCTTATTTCTTATCTCATTACTTCTTTAGTCCAAATAGTACAAAATCAACATCAACTTTCTCTTTCTCACTCTTTAAGAGTCAATTCTTATCAATTCTGCCTTAACTTTCTCCCTAGTCTATTCACTTCTGAATCAGGCCATCACTGTCCCTGGTCTGGCTGACTACCACCATCTTTATCAGTCACTCTGTGTCTGATCTTGCCTCTGCCACTAACCACACCTCCATCAACTCCTTCAACCTACCACCAGAATCATCCCTACAACAGAGCAAATCCAGTCACTATGGCCCATTAAACAGAACCTTTCAATGGTTCACCTGTGCATTCACATTTATCATCAGATACATGGTCTAACAATCAAGCATTTCGCGACCTTTTCCATTGTTTTACTCACTAATTAAACTTATGTGATATTGTACTACTGAGTTAAGTCCATTGTCCTCTGAATTTTGTCCCCTCAAAATTCGTATATTGAAACTTGGACCCACAACATTACTATATTTGAAGATAGGGCCTTTTAAGGATGTAACTAGGGTTAAATGAGGTCATAAATGTAAGACCTTGATCCAATAGGTATGATGTCCTTATAAGAGTATGAGACACCAGGAATGCATGCACACAGAGGAAGGGCCTTGTAAGGACACCATCGGCAAGCCAGGAATGTATGCCCACCAGAAACCATCCCTGACAGCAGTTTTATCTTGGATTTCCAACCTCTGGAATTACGAGAAAAGAAATTTCTATTGTTTGAGCCACCCAGTCTGTCAAAATCTGTCATGGCAGCCCTAGCAGACTGCTTCACCCTCCTTCCATTCTGAGACTAGAGATACCCTCCTCTCCTCTTTCTACACCCTCTTCCTACTCCCCATTGGATGATCTAAGTCCTGTCATCTCTGATGCTTCAACTGAACTATTCATACACCTAACAATCTCGACTCCAGGCAGCACTGCCTTGGTTGCTCCTCATACATGACAGACACTGTAGCCCCTTATACTGTATTTCAGTGGTCTAGATTTAAAATTCCACCTAACTAAAAATTACCAGGGACAGGAAATGTATCTTATACACTCTTTATTCCCAGAGTCTAGGACAGGCAGTCAAGTTATATTTGTTGAACAAATGAATGAACAATATCTGGTACATAGTAGATATTCAATAACTAATAATTGAAAGATAGATGTTATATAAAAAGTTTCAATGGACTATAATTAAAGAGTAACTGCAAACATTTAGTAAAAGAGCAAGTAAGGGGAAAATGAAGCACTCAATTTGATGTCCAAAAATAATGGTAGCACAGGATACATAGGCAATAACAAAAAGTATTGCAGAGCACAGATCCAGAGAGTATATTTAGAAGAGATTTAGATATAAATAAATTTTCTACATCAAATAGCCTTGTGCATTTGTGTACAAGAGGAAAAATTTTATCTCCTCGGTTTCTTTTTCCTCCGTATATACCTTTAGGAAAAATGGTTATAAAATAAACCTTTTAAGATTTCATGAGATATTTCATGTTTTGTCCCTCTAATGGTTCTATTAAGTCTCTTCAAAGGGGCACTTTTCTACCAGAGCAAACTTGAAAGAACAGAACATTTATTCCAAAAGCAATTTCCTTCCCCAGTTATTTTCTGTATTCCCTTGGCAGTGTTTTTCAACAGTTTTACTTGAATAAGAGCTTATTTGGTCCCAAACCAGTTCCTCCTGCTGCTTGAACCTGCAGTCAAGTCTCAGACCTTTTTGTGTGACCCCCAATCTGCTACCATGGAAATGATTACAATCACACAAGTACAGTACATATTTTATTGCAAGATGAGTCCAGATATTTATAAAGAAAAAATTAAAGCAAACTCTTATGGAAAGTATTTACTTTGTCTCTTTCTTTCTGTCTACTGAAGAAATTGCATGGGTTTCTAAATGGAATGCTTATGTTTACAGAAAAATGTTAAAAACAAAGAAGTAATGGTGATGGTGATGGTGAAGAATATTACTTATAATTACATCTTCTTGTAAAGTTTGTAACAGACTAGTGGTTTACAATAATGCTGAGAAGAAACAAGGATTAGTTGTAATATGTCCATTTTACAGATGAGAAAACAGACTCTCAGAACTTTTTGTAAGTTAAATTGTAGTAAAGAATAGTGTAGTGAAGTATAGTAATTGTAGTGAAGAGGCATCTGGTGCCAGTTCCTTTGTTTTGCAAATAAGGATTTTGATAGGTAGGTGACTTTCCCAAGATGAAATAACCAATGAGGATCAAGTCACTCCAGATATGCTGTGTAGACACAGAAGACACAAGCTGAATTTTCTGATGCATTAATTCCATTCCAATAATAAAGCCAGTCCTTTAAGAAAGGTATGTTTATTATTTTAGCTGTCTTTTTGTAAGAATTGAAAGTAACCAAACCAAGATGCCCTCTTATCAGTAAAAGGAGCTGTTCTGGGAAGTTTGGATAATAATTAACCAAAACTTGTAGGAGACTGAGATCTGTGATGGAGGACTAATTGGTGTCTCTCTTGTGCAGTTGTCTGACACAGTATTTCCTGCTCTGCAGTTGGCTGGGATGTCTCCCCAGGAGGGCAGGTCATCTACAAGGGGGGTTTTCAGTTTCCCTCAACTTTACTTCTTTACCCTTACTACTTCATTACCACTCCTACTAGAGATTCCAAACAAAGGCTTGTAGGAAAAGTAATTGAGTTCCTCCCAAAGTGACCCTAGATTCATGGTGTCAGAAGGCACTTGAATGGAATTAAATTCAGCAAGCATCCACCAAATACTTTTATGTATTCATAAAGGTATTTTAAACTACAGCAACAGCAGTCCAACAGAAACAATGTAATTTTGTAAATTGTATTGTTTTCCAAACAGGGAGTCATAACACAGCTTATTTCTGTTTAAACTGAATTGCAAATCTGTTCTTTTGCAGACCCTTAGTTTTCTCTGATCTCTCACCCAAGCCCTGACCATGACTTCAGAACCTTCACCCAATCCTAGGAGTCTCTCCCCTACCCCCACCACTGGGTCAGATGGAGTTTTCCATCCAGGGCCACAAAAGCAACCACAATGGCTCTTCCTGGTACCTCCCTAGAATTTAGGTTCCTTCATGCAGTTTACAAATTGTTTCCCTTTCTAACCAACCACCTCCTGCCCAAGTGGCTTGCATCTCATCAGATCAGGAATAATTTTGTTCTGTAAACATACACTTGACTTATCACTCTGCAGACTCCTCTAGCTGCATAGTTGTGGAATCTGGGAAGGAAATGGGGGCATTTCCCACACTAGCAGCTCCATGACCACGCTGCCATCATCAAAGGACAACACAGATGCTGTCACTGAAAGATTTCCGATCTTCTACAAGGGCTCCCCAGAGTCCAGTCCAGCTTTTGACTCACCTTCTTAACTCACCCTTCCCACCATGTGCCCTGCCCCTTCCTTCAGCCCTTTCAAACAGTGCTGTGAGTGTTTGCTTCTGAATGGAGTTTTACGCTGTGGTCCCCAGGTGTCTCAACTAAAATTCCTGGGGCAGAGAACATTTATAGTTCAGCACATGTTTTCATAGTCAATGGGAAAAAATTTTTCCTCTACTCCTAATGGACTTTCTTCAGTAATATGCTTCATGGCACCCCTGGTTATGTGGGAGACTGACGTTGCCAGAGTATTTCTTTTTTACAGCTTTTGTTGCTTTGACAGCTTTGATTTTATGGCAACTTTAATCATGTGTGTCCTATTCCTTCACCTCTGGCATTTTGCAAATATTCCATCTCTCTATCGCTGCTACCATAACTGCCTTGGATGAATTGTGATTCATCAAACTGTTTCCCCAGTGTCTTTCTACCACATCCACAGGGAAAACCCTAAAGGGACCTGCAACCAGCAAACAAGGCGATGCTAAATGCTCTTGAGTGAGAAAATCTATTAATTAAAAAGGGGAGGAGAGACGGAAAAGGAAAGAAGAAAAATTATGTGTATAAGTTAATGTGGCCCCAAGACGCCACTGGCAGTAACTTATGTGCTGACACTTTAAACAGGCTTTATGATTCTGTTTACTCTATTCACGACTATTCATGAAAAAATATGCTATCAAGTACAACAACACAAAGTACATGTGTTATCTCAAAGATACAGAGAGTCAATAAATCATACCTGAGCTTTAACAATATCATATTTCCCTTTCTTGTATAATCATAGAATAATGGAAGTGGAAATGAAAAAGAGCTGGTGCTGGGAAAGACCAAATAGGTTATCCATTCAATCTTGCTCTGACAAAGGAGCAGTCTAGAGTAATACATCTTGGGTTTTGTCACCTGGAAATTAGTACTTTCGTGGTGTCACAGCTTTCAACCACTTTCTCAGCAGTTTATTTCTGAATAGCAGAATTCTAGTTGTTTTCCCTTAAAGGCAGAACTAAAATTTGGCTTTACTAATTTGTGCACCCTCCTTCTCATTCTAATTCTTTGGACCATCTATAAAAATGCCCTCTGCTGTGAACATTTATACTGTTTTAATATGAATTGGATTGTTCCCTGCCTCCTATAACTCATCCAGAATAACTCCAGTGCCTGGCTTCTTTGCAGAGGCTGATCTAGGAGATAGAGGTACCCCATCACCCCCATACAAACTGTTTTGTTCATACTGTTTCCCCCAAGAGGATGAGATTAGCACAATGGCCTGAAAATCTTTGCAAAAGAAAATTCCTCTCTTCAGCCACCCTCCTTCCAGCACTCCCTGAACTCGGTAGAGATTTGCCCATGATCCCCTGCAACTCTCTCTCCTCACCCCAGCAGCCATTTCTGCCTATTGTACATCTATGTTTCTGATTAATTTGTCCCACTTTACGCTTAAATCTCAGTAAGCTATAAGCCCTGTACATGTTCCAAGATAGTGTGATTCATTTTTATGATTCTTCTTCTCTTGCAAATGCTGGCATTATTTTCAAATTTCATTGAAGTGCTATTTATCACCTTATATAGATCATTAGAGATTTTTTTTCATTGTGAGTGATATTAATGCCACAGTTTACTAACTACCTCTCTGAATTGATCAATTCATTGACATTTTGAAGCATCATGATATTTTGCCTACAAAAGCTAAGTGATTTTTCAAGTCAAATATTCTACAGAAGTCATTAATGTTATCAGAAATATATAAATGTCTAAACTGTGTTAGAGTTTGAGACATTGATGAAAAACAATGGATATTTTATTCACTCTTACCTCCATATTTGGCATAATGTAGAATTTCAATAAATACACACAGAATTAAATATGTATTATTAGGTAATACATCATTTGTCAGAGATGAATATTTTTGAGAGTGTTAATTTTGCTATACAAAACACTAACGTTTAACATCACAAACATGAGATCAATGGTTAGAAAATATCTTTGTCAATGTCCAGAGTTGTGCTACACAATTTACATGTATTAAGTCTAAACCTCACAAGATTCCTGCAAGTCAAAGTAGTGTGCAGAGGGGCACATGCCTAAAATTATGGTTCTCCAGAGAAACCATGCAGATAGGATACACATGCACACACACACACACACACACACAACCTTAGTATTGCATGGTGATATAGTAATGATTGTGGTAATAATTATAAAAATAATTATAATAATTACATCAGTAAATTACAAATGTCATATATCAAAATGACATTTATTATGAGAATTGGCTCATGTAATTATCAAGGTCAAGAAGTCCCACTTTCTGCTGTCTACAAGCTGCAGAACCAGGAAAGTCAGCATTGTAATTTGGTTTGAGTCTGAAAGCCTGAGAACCAAGAGTTCTGATGTCTGAGGTCAGGAGAAGGGGATGTCTCATCTCAGGAAGACAGAGTGATTTTGCCCTCCCTTTGCATTTTTATTCTATCTGGGTCCTCAATGAATAAGATGGAGCCAGCCCACAATGGTGAAAGTCAGCTTTCTTTCCTCAATCTACTGATTAAAATGTTAACCTCATTCCAAAACACCTACAGCAACACACCCAGAAGGAATGTTTTACCAGCTTTCTGAACAACCCATAGCCCAATCTGAAACATAAAATTAGCCATCACAGTAACTGAGACAGAACAAGAACACAGGTGTATCTCAGAGCATCTGGCAAGTTGCACAGAATATGGATTTAAGGAAGAGAAACACAGCCAGGAGTCAGGGGTGTGTGTGAGTGTGTGTGTGTGTGTGTGTGTGTGTGTACTGGGTTGCTTTGTTAGTGCAGGTATGTATGATGATTCAGAAGCATGAGAGCATGCTAAACTCAACAAAGGTTATAAGAGGGCAGCAGCAATTACAACAAGAAAGAAGAAGCTTGTTCATAAGGCCCTGGCTGTTTGTTTGCTGTGAAGGAGTCTAGAGTTTACTCTGTTAGGAAACACTCATTGAGGAGCTTTAAGTTAAAAGAAAGATGCTGGGCTATCTCTGTCTTATATTACCAAGAACTTATTTGATGAAAATAAGAGATACAAAGAAACTTCCAGGGGTACAAACTTACAAGAGTCCAGGTGGAGAAAGATTAGACCCTGAACTAAGGCAGGATCTGTGAGAGTACACGTAGCAAGTAAACTGACACATTTGTGAGTGGAGGACAGGTGAGGAAAAGGGAGACTGACTCATGGCCAAGTGAGATCATGGTGGTGCCCTCCAGAGGTCCAAATGCAGAGCCTGGAAGCTGTTATAGAAGCTTACATACGTAAGGGGAGAACGTTGAAGGTGAAGAGAAATGCATCAGGAGAGATTGTTTGGAGATATTAAGTTCAATTTGGTACATGTTGAGTTTATGACTACATTCAGTGTAGCAGAATATATTGATGATGGTGAGACCATGGAATGAGCTTATTCAGGAAAAACATAAAGCATTACGTTCTTGATAGAGAATTTTCTACCATACATATACTCATACCTTACCTTAGATGTTATGATTCAGTAGTTCTCATAGGAAGCTAATTAAAACAAACCAGTAAATACATAAAAACACTGCTTAGGCCTAACAATATACATCTGTAGAAACAATGCTGCATGGATAGAACCCCAAAGTCTCTAGGTTATTACTATTTCCTTTATATATAGACTAGTGTTGTAAAAGTTATGGGTTATAATCTATTGTTTGGTCATAAAATCAGTTGAGTAAATCATGGTCTTGTTTTTGGAGATATTAAATAGCATAAAATATCACAGTAAGGGCTGGTTGCCTAGCATGTGTGAGGCACTGGGTTCACTCCTCCGTACCACATAAAAATAAATAAATAAAATAAAGGTAGTGTGTTCGTCTACTAAAAAAATTATAGAAGATAAAAAATAAAAAAATCACAGCCAATTGTGCATAGTGTAGATTGTTTTCTTGATATTTTCATATCTGTTTTATATGTGTATTTGCCTAGATACAGGTATGTTATGTGAGTGTATGTGTGTGTGTATATTGGCTTATAATATAAAATTTAATTTTTCTTTCACAGTAAAAGTTTTAAAGCCATTTTTTTTCTTTTTTTTGCAGTGCTGGAGATTGAACCCAGGGCCTTGTGCTTGCCAGGCAAGCACTCTACCAACTGAGCTATGTCCCCAGCCCTTAAAGCCATTTTTGTAGTGACAAAAGAAATTAAGACAAAAGTGTTAGAATTTATTTTTAATGTCAAATTGGTCAAATCTTGTGGAAAAAAAAGAAACGAAAACACCAAGCCAGATGTTAAAAGACACGATTCTATTTCTAACTCCATTACCTATACATAGCTGGTTCCTATGCAAATCAGGATCTCTAACTGGCAGCATTTCTACAAAAGGAATAAAAAGAATTTTTAAATGACTTCATCTACTGCAGTTTAATAATACCGCTTATGACAAGCACTTTAAAATTTGAGAGAAATATACAAAGAACAAAAATATCACATGGATTTATTTAGCTCTGGGGAAACTATGTAAGGATTATTTGGAAAACCTCATGTTGACTCACAAATTTCACTGCAGAGCTTCCTCTTCCTGTGAAGTATAAACTTTTGAATTGTATTTTATACTTTATAATGAAGTTTCACATATATAAAAATTTTGGCTTCTGGGGCACATTTCTGGAATAGGCAGGGCAACTTGTCTTGTAGTATCTGTATTTTACAAATGAAGAAGTCAGTCTCAAAGAGGTTAAATGATTTATTCATGGCAACCACAATGCAATTCCCTTCAAATATTAACAGATATTTCTTATAAAATTATGATTATTTCAGTTTGTATCCAATAATCATATTAATCAATTTCTATGAAACTAATGATATCATGACATTTTTCCTCCATCACCCATGCAGGCCAATATAGACCCATATACTAAACAGTCCTGTTTTGATAAAAATGAAAAATGTTTTTGTCATGTTTTTATCTACCTCTTGAGGGAGAGAATGGTAGCTGCCTACATAGAATATTCCCTTTCTTCCTTGTCAAGGAACTTTATTTTATCCACACAACTATACCTTAAGGAATATTATTCTATTTTCAGCTCAGGAATATAATCTGAATAATTCAACTCTATCAGGCAATTCCATTCTTCTTCATCAAATTTGATTGGATTGCAGATGGGTCTGTGATCCATTCTGGTCAATGAGATCTAAAAATGGGGCCTACTGAGTCCAAACATCAGGACTTAGAGAAAGAAGCACAAAAAAGATACTGCCATTTGATTCCTCCAAGTCCTGCTATGGAACAACAGCAGTCAGTCAGCAACCATGAAGCAGACTGGCTGAAGACCAAGAATATTCTTTGAAATTGTGGCATTGAAAGATGGAAAGAACTTTTAATCTTTGATGACATTGGAGCCACCCTATATCAAAATCACTTATATGTGAAACCATAATTTTTCTCCCGAGTACTCATTTTAAGCAATGTCTTGGTATTTACAGCCAATCATATCTTAACAAGAAAAATTTCTATTACATTTGGTTTGTAGATCAAGTTTTTATACTAAATAGTTTATTTCCATGTAACTGATTTTTGTTTTATAATTTCCTCAGTAATTTAGAAATCTTCTAATTCGGCCTACATTTTTTAATTCGATTACTCAAAAATATTGGTTTTATGCCTATTGTGTTTTTTCACTGAGTGACTATTTTCTAAAACTTTTTTTATGTATTTAGAGAATCCAATGATTTTTTTTTTAAGCCTTCCAGAAACATGTTGGATAAATGACAGCCTACATATTTAAAATTCACAGGCTAATGATCTTTCACAAGTATTTAATTTTGAAAATATTTAAGAATCTCATTTCAGAGTGTTTTCACTTGTGAAGAACCATATGTGAAACACAGTGCATATGTCAGAGAAGGGGACACTAACCTAGCCAAGGGACATGAGGAAAATGCGAATGACCTTGAGGTGACATGTGACACCTCCTGACACTCTATTCAAAATTGCTTATGTGTGTTTATGCATATTTCTCTGGGTAGACCGTCAGTAGCTTTATCAGAGCTTCAAAGGATTAAGAATCGCTGTACATGATGAAAATAATTATCTTCCTTTATCATTCTTGAATCAGATCAACATGAGCCAACATTCTTCATTCAAATAAAGAATGATTTGATCTCTAATTTGTCACTTCATATAGATATCATTCATGCACTTAGTTTATATACAAAGCTATACTGTTAGTAGAGTCTGGAAAATACTGGAAGCATTAGACATTTTTTTTTCAGAGAGGAAGATATGAGTTTAGCAATTAGATATTTCAGTTCTGCACCATTTCATCGACAGCAACATGCCATGGCTTAATTTTCTTTCCAATACTCAATAAAATAAATATTTGAAAAATGTAGAAAAAATTCTTGGAATGATATAGTATTCAGAAAGTTGTCTTGTTAAACTTTAGGGAACTAAGTCTAAACCACTTACAGTATCTCATTTCTGAGTTCACCTCTGAAAACCCTACTTCATGTTTGGTTCCATCTACTCCAGGTGCAAATTATAAAGGAAGTGCTTTTCTCTCTGGAATTAATCGTTCATTCTCCGTGTCTGTGAACATATCCTTCCCTCTTCTGCAGTGTGTTCCCCTCTCTCCTTCGTTTGTTGCCTGGCATATTTCCCAAGTTTCCATCCTTGTCCCAGGAGAAGAATCTCCTAAGAAGAGAGTGTGCTCTCTCCTTTACTCTCATACAACCCTAGGCATTCTTTCCATAGATATTGATTTAATGCTTGCAAATATTTATCCAATGCCTCTAAGCACAGGGCCTACAACAGTGATCAAAACAATGCTCCCACTTTCATGGAGATAATAATCTAGTGGAAATAGATAATAAACAAATAAGCATATAATATGTGGCAAAGGTAATAAAGGCTCTGAAGAAAAAGAAATCAGAGTAAGCAGACAGTGCAGAGGAGGAGGAAAATCCTCCATAAGAGCATAGCCTTTGAGCACAACCCAGAATTGAGTGAGGGAGACACATGGCTACCTACAGAAAGCATTCTCCAGGAAGAAGGAACAGCAAATGCACCTGGCAGAGCATTCTTGGAATGTCTGAGAAAAGCAAAGGAGCAGAGAGTGAGTCAGGGAAAGGCGAGAGAAGTGGAGATGAGGTCAGAAAAGCAAGCTGGTGCCAGCTCACTCTTTTAAGCTCTGACAAGGGTTTTTTGGCTTTTATTTCAGTATAATGAAAGCACTGGGAAATTTTGAGCAAAGAGTAAATTGATCCTGTTTCTATTTCTAAAAGCTCACTCTAGCTGCTTTGAGTAGTATATAGGTGTGTCAGTAAGGATGCAGGTAAGCCATTGATGAGACCCCTACAGTAGTCCAGGGGAAAACTGATGATCACTGCCTATCCTAGGGTGTAGATCCAGGGAAGTGAAAACAATGAACACTGTTTTGAGAAAGTAAGTGTGCTGGAGAAGAGAGTGGGGGATTGGTTAATTCACTCTAGAGGGCAGTGAGGCCAAAGGATAATTACTACTAGGATATATGACAGCATAATTTACACTAGTGGCAATGATCCAGATAAAAGGAAAATATTATTTATGTAGGGTCCAGAAGGACCAATCACCATGTAGGTAATAGAACGTGGGATCCAGGTTGGAGAAAGATATGCTGGCCTTTGTGGATCACAGACCATTCAACCACTGTAGCGGACGGGGACGCAGAGTTCTTAAGAGCAGGTATAAGTAGAGCAGGAGATAGAGTGCCACAAATCCCATACATTAGGAGAGGTGAGGAGAGACATGTGGTAAGGAATCATCTCAGATGTGCACAAGGTCATTCCTGAACAGTGGTGCATCAGGCCGGCTGAATGGCACTGAGGAACCCTCTGACATTCTTCACAGTGAGCATCAAGTAGAATCAGTCAGCATGTGAGAGTGCTTTAGACCAGTCTCATTTAACTTCTAGAATCTCCAGTTGAAGCAGGGAGAAGTTGGATTTAACCAGAACAAGGACTTCTCAGAGGAATTTGATGGAGGATAGTTTCAGGATAGTTGAGAAAGAATGCAAATAATGATTTGTAATAATGTATAGTAAAATAAATCCACTAAGGAGGGAAGAAAAAACCTGAGTGGTAGTGATAGTGAAAACGATGTGGGCATCAGTTCAAAGAATTACTGAGGTAGAAGAACTTGAAGGAGAGACTAGAGGAAAACATGGTGATCAAAGAAGAGGATGCCTGAAACAAGTCTGATGGTGGTGCAATGTTTAAAAGTGTTGGGTGTTCTGTACCCTGGTGAAAGGGGAGACACACCGTGAAACCATACTGGGCAGTTCAGATCTTCAGAAACATCAAAGAATCATTGAAATCTGTTCCACACGGACAACACCCAAATCACAAGGAAGATTGCTAACATGACATGGTTTTCCACCACTGCTGGGAACAGACATGCCAAGTTTTGCCACCTTTTAGTATCCCAATATGCAGCTATTGGAACCCAGGCAATACTGGCCAGAGCTCCTTCACTCTGTCCCAAAAAATGGATTCTGGATGGTGCCTTCCTCTTATCACATATTTCCTCATCAAAATTCAGCTTGGGCGTGTCTGATAGGAGAAACTTAACTCATATTTTTGGGCCCTAGCTGGAAAGAAAGTCTGAAAATTAAGTTTCTGGGATCCACCTTGGAAATACAGGTTTCATACAGGGAGAAATTTTCCAAACATATAAAAAACAACATTCAGGAGATGTTGTGCAGCCCATACCACAACATATATAAGCTGCCAGTCTTTATATATTTGCTTTGATATTTGTAGCACTTTTCATAATCCATAATTTAAAATTAGCATGCAATAAATATTTGCTGAGGAAATGGATAACAAATAAGTTAAAAGATTTTTTTTTTAGGCATAGCTACTTGATTTCTCTTTATTTTGACACTGGTCTCCATCTTATACCCTACACATAATGTGAACTCAACTGAGTATTTCTTAGAGCATTAAAATTCTGCTTTATACCTCAGAATTGTTCTGTACATGAAGACTCCTTTGTGGGGCTGAGTCATTTGTACTCTGATTATTTCAACATAATTGTCCTAAGGAGGTGCTGGATCTCTGGTAGTGCTTGAGAATACAGAACAGAGTGAGTATTCATTAAGCAGGTACTTATTGAGTCTTTACCATGGCTAGGCATTCTTCCAAGTGTCAGGCATACATCACTGATTCAGAGATAAAATCTTTTCTTTGATGGCACAAATATATGCTTCTATTTTACAAATATGCATAAGTGATTACAAAATAAAAACGTGTTTATGGTAGAGACAAAAACTGTAAGAAGAGAATAAAATCACCTGTGACAGCACTAACATAATTCATGTGCTCTTTGATACATGTTCCTGCAGTTTTTCCTAAGTATATAAGCATAAACATATTATTACAAAACAGAATGTTACCTAAACTCACCATTTTCTATCTTGTTTTAATAAAATTGACATTATGGACTTGACAAATATTTTCCTATATCACTGTGTAGTTTATACAACATTTTAAAGTGCATATATATTATTCTGTGAAATGGGTACCATAAACAGACCCATTTATGCAGCTTCCAATTTTTCACTATTATAAACAATGCTGCAGTGAACATCCTTGTATGTTTATATCTGCATATTTATCTGATTATTATTTTGGAATCATTTCACAAATGCACAATAGCTAGCTCAAAGAGTAGCCATATTTTAAGATTGCTACTCTGCATACCAAACACCTCTACAGAAAAAAATTCAACCAATTTTATGGTAAGCTCTGGTGTATATGAAAGTGTCGATTTCCCACAGCCTAGTAGATTTGGCTTTTTGACTATTAATCAACTTCTGATGATTAAGCCAATGACCCTGCAGTAGATAGAAAGGTAGTTGGGAAGCTGTTAATACATGAGAATTCAACTGATTTTTTGATATGTACCATTTATCCACAGGATTACCGGTGCCCAGTGGGATCCTTACCTGTTTAATGCTGATATGAATGCTAAAGAGATTGCTGAAGGGAGAAAGGAAAAGAGGAAGGCAAATGCATTAGAAAAACTTCCCTTTATCATTATTCCCAAACCATCTTTTCATTAATAAGCAATGTTAATTGCATCAAAGGCTACTTATACAATGTTGGTACTGACTTAGCAAATTTCAGTTCTACAGATAACATTTGTACCCAGTACACAGAGTGACTAAAGGTAAATGGATATATAGTCAAGATAACACATTATGCAGCCTTAAGTAATAGACATTAAGCAACTGAAAATGTATGATCCATCCCTTAGAATGTTGACATCTTATTCAGGCGCAATCTCTAGAATTTTAAAGAAGAGATGATGCTTGAATGAGAAGCCATTTTTCCCTCTCCTGTTTGTTCCATTGTCCAAATTGTAATAGTTAACACTTATAGATGTATACTCCATGTCAAAAATATTGCAAACATTACTTTATTCTAATAAAATTAGAATTAATTTCCCCATTTTATTGTTGAGATCCTAATATATAGACTAAGGTCATAGCTAATATATGGCAGATTCTGGACTTGAAATCAGCTTTATTGACACTAGATCTCATGTATAAGTTTATCTTTTGTGTCAAACTGTTTCTTAAGTAATGTCAATTACTTCTTTACACTAGGAATAAGAGTAAGGTCCAGCAAGACAACACCAGAGGTCACTTGCCTCTAATTCAGAATTTTCACCATTCAAAATTCTTTATTATCTCTGTTATATAAAATCTCACAGAAATGAGAACTAAGATAACCCTTCACTAGCTAGTAAAATCATCCAACACTTTTTATTACTATTATTGGTTCTGGCAGGGCACCTCTCCTCCTGTTCCTCCCTCTCCATAGCCTAAATCCACTAGCCTTTAACCTCCTTAGATCAAGAAAGCTGTTCATAATCAGAACAGAGATTAGATAATCCCTATCCTCCATCACAAGTGACACCTCCAAATCTCTGTAGATCCACACCACAGGTGCCAGTTGTGAGCTATATCCAGGGTCTTAGTCCAGATCATCTTGCTTCTTTCTATCTGTATCTCCATGCCTTGCTTGAACCTGTAAACATTAAATCATCCCCACCTGGTTAGACTACAAAGTGCACCTATGGCTTCCACCTTGGCCTCAGCTTTTCCAGTCCATTTCCTGGAGAGCACATCTCCCAGTTATAAAAACAGGTCCCCTGCAGGCACAATGGCTGCCTTTGTCCCAGAAGAGTTCTATCTTCCTATGTTTTTTAGAAAATGGTCTCTTTACCCTGCACCTCCTGGGGATACAAATTGAGCATCTTCTGGATGACAGTATTGTATTAGATAAAATTCCTTCCATTGCTCTCTTTTAGCTTCATAAAAATACTAAGAAGTAACTCCTATTAATTTCTTATTTTTCACAAGCAGATTTTGTGACCACATGGTTAGAATGGTTATGACCCACAAAAATTCATCTTGAAATACAGTGCCCATTGTAACTATCTAGAGGCAGGCTCTCAGGAGGTAATAGGTCATAAGGACTCTGATCCAATGAATAGGTTTGGTGCCTTTATAAAAAGGCTCGAGGGAGGAAGCTCATCCCCTTGTGCCCTCTGTCTTATGAGGACACAGCAATGGGGAGTCACCTTGGACATAGAGATTCCTCACCAGACACCTGTTCTGCCAACTTCTGATCTTGATCTTGATCTTGATCTTGAACTTCTTAGCTCTAATAATTGTCTCTCTTATTTACAAATCACCAGACTAAGGTTTTTTGTTTGTTTGCTTGTTTGTTTGTTTGTTTTGTCTTGTTTGTATAGCAGCAAGAGCAGGCTAAAACAGTGATTGGTCTAGCTTTTACAGAGTTGAGGCAAGATCTGAATCCAGGACTCCTAAGTCCAAGCTAATGTTTTACCAGTAAAACACTGAAAAGGATCCCGTCAGATCAGGCATATACACCTTTTGAATACAAATGTTCCTTTTCCATGGCCAGATTTAGTAAGTTTTAGCTGAACAACAACAACAAAATCCCTGTGTCTTGCCCACATGAGTCTCTCACTCCCCCCGCATGGCATCAGTCAAAGACAGACCCAAGAATTAGGCAGTCAGCCACCACTTTGCACTGTGACTGCCATATCAGAAATGAAGCACCATCTAAAGATAGAGGAAGGTGTATCCAAGGCTTAATAATAGATTAAAGAGTTAATTGACCTAGGTAAAACTTTAAATGCACAGAGAAATTATAAAAGTGTAAAAAGTATCTCACTGCTTTTCTTATGCCTCACATGGTCGCCTCAGCAAGATGTGTCATCTCAACGTGAGTCCCGTGCAAAGGTATTCCAATTAGGAAAAGACCTTAGGCATCTCAACATGTAAAACAGCATTCAAAAAGATTGTGATTATATAACATGCCACATCCCTCCCACCCTGCAAAAAGGTGGGGAGATTCCGCTGCATAGCTCTTTCTTAATTGCCCTCATGGACTAATCAGGAAAGAGAATGATTCTGTCTCTTCCTCTAACCTTTTGATCTATTCCCTACTAAGTTTATTTCATTTTCTCAAAACCACAGAAAGAATAAAACAGGGTGATCAAGGCTGAAGTCCTCCCCTTTGCAGTATTCCCTATCTTGACAAACTTTTTTTTTTTTTTATCACTAAGCCAAATCATGTAAGATTTCTATTTAATGTATCACAGGGTTACTACTGCTAATTGTTACAAAATTTCTTGGCAAAATGCTCCATTATTTAAGTTAAGCAATGTTTTTTGAAATGTATTACAACAGTTATGTTAACTGATGATAATTAGAATTCTAGTTTGTACTGAGATATTGCATTCTCTGTATCAACACACACAGAGTGTTGGAATCGACAAAACTAGTTTACAGCAAAAGAGGAGTCAATTTCTGAGACAGTCTTTGTACCATGAAAAATATTACTGGAAATCCTATTAGGATCTAAGTAGACACTGCACTGCCTTATGAATACCAATACCATTACGTTTCCAGCTTTCCCACAAATAGAATAATCACTCAAGCTGGTGCAGGGGTTACCTAGAAAACAAATGTTTCAGCATTTATCATATTTCTCCTTGTCTATAAACAGAGGATTTGTATCTTTCCTCTCTACAATACTTTCTTAAATGCCATTTGATACTAACCAGAGAAATCGACTAATAAGACTTTTAGAATCAGAAGTAACATTTAGGTTGTTGCTAAGCATTTTAAAATGTGAAGAAAATAGCCTTTTGTCTTCATCTGGGTGAAAGGAGGAAACGGGGACTTTAACAAAGCCTGCCTTATCTTAACCTAGAAAATACTTTAGGAAGTACTTTACTTCTTTTCTCTAACACCAGAGAATTGGTCACTTGCTTTCCTGATTTTGTCTGATAGAGCAATCTTTCAAAAAGTTTAATGAGAGACCTATATAATTATAGAAGTTGTTATAACTTGAATGTGCAAATTTCATAACTAAATTTTCTGTCAGTTGATCTAGGTGACCACTGAATGTATACATGATAAACTAAGGCCCCAAAAGACTGAATATGACTGTTTCTACCACTCCTTTAGCAAATACTTTACTTTCTAATCCTACTACCAGTCTGCTGAAAATGAATTTCAAGAAGAGCAGAAAAATAACTCACGAACATGGCCAATGATTGTTTACTAATTTAAATACTTGAATAAGAGGGCATGGGAATAAAAGCTGCATTTCTTTTCACTGACATTTGTTGAAAATTTCACTTTATAAAAAAGAAAATGTCTTTTTTGTTGTGTCTGCAATTTCTCACATCAGTGTAGCTACCCAAGTCAGATTAGTTGCCTAATTGGAATTGAAAAAGATGGATGTGTTTTAAATAGTCCAAAAATATATTATGGCATATATAAGCTTTGCTTCTACCCATATCCACATTTCTGTCTATAATTGGAAATTGCCAGAGGTCACATCAAGAAGATTTTATAATTCTCTCATGATATTCACAGTGTAGCTCCAGCCCATAATAACCAATGTAAATGCTGTTTTCCAATTTCAAGTTTAGTCAGAACATTGCTTACATACTATGTTGAAGAAATGAAACAACATGCTTTGTGGCAGGATGATTCTCTGTTCGCCCATCTTTCCCTTCCAAGAAAGTTTCTCTCTTCCTCTCCTGATTTACTCCATTTACTTGTACCATAAAACATTCCTTCCCACTTTCTATGATAATTTAATCCCACAGGCCTCTCTTAGCTTCTTCAATTAACCTCTCCATATTGGCTCTTACACTTCCATCTTCAAAAATGCTCAGGTTCCTCCTATTTTAAATAAACTTCTACCAATTGTGCTCAGTTAATTTAGCAATAACCTCTTTCTAGTAATTCTAAATGGCATTTTCTAACTGATCTTGACCTATTTCTTTATCGAGGTTCTTTTTTTCCCTTGATTTCTGTAATGAAGAGTGATCTTACATTATTTTCCCACTTTTCTCTCTTTGATTGACTTTTCTATTTCTCACCTTCTCATCTGTGTTCCTCAGGATTCAGCTCTCAGTTCTTTACTCATCAATCTTTCTTTTGAGTCTTCCTATAATTTAAATCACTATCTTCAGCTACACTCTCTCTCTGTATGATTCCCGTGTTATTCATAGTAGGCCAAGTGCTAAGTTTTTGGGTTGCTCATGGAGTGACTCTACCCAAGTGTTTCTTCTTGGATTCCTTTCTGTGGCAGCTCTCCTACAATGTTCTTTCTATTCAAGTGAAGATCCTTCACTTGACTCTGTTTTCTGACTAAATTGATGAGAAAGGGAAGAAGCAGAAAGGATTATACATGAGTTCTGTGATTCCTTCTTTTATCATTTTTTTTAATTTTTATATTTAGCCTGGAAGTTTCTCCTGTCACTCTGGAACTGTATGACATTGGACATAACTCATATGATACGATTATACTTAACTGGAAGGGAAACTGAAATGTGGGATCAAGATACACCAAGGAGGAACAGGAAATGAATTCTAGGAAGCATCTGGCCATCTCTGCCTAAGAGCCAATCTCTCTCACCAGCCCTGAATACCACCTGATCAAGCCCTTCTTTCATTCTTGCTAGAAGCTGGTCTGGCATGGCTGCCTCACTCCAACCCAACACATTCAAAACTATCATAGATTAATATACTTTATAAAATCCAAGTTTCATTGTAAAAATGAGGAAAAACAGCATCAGAAGGATTAAATGAGAGGCCAAAGGCCATCCAAGTAGCTAAGACCAGGTAAGGTCCTAGGTAAGCCAGAGATGAAGCTCATAATTTCACTCCCATTCCATGTCCAGGACAACACATGAGCACACTCCCCCATGTTTCTCTCACTCTTCTCTCACACATGCTTTTCCCAGTGTCTGCCTCCTCCTCATTCTTCTTTCCAGTTATCACAGTCTCTTCCTCCCATCTTTATCTTTTCCAAATGACTTCTTACTCTAAAAAGCTTGCTTTATATATTGATTTCACTAATTCTCTGTATCTCAAGCTAAAATTGCATAATAATATTTGTCTTTATTCTCTTTCACCTTGAGAGCAATTCCCATCCTTTCATTTTCAATTTCATTTCACTGTTATTCTTCGTATCTTTCATCACTCCCCATTGATCTTCAACTAAACATTTTTCACCTAGACCCCTAACATTACCTCTCTTGTTATCATTATTCACCACTGCCATGTTCATCTTCAAAACATTGTGATATCACCCAAAAAAGGATATTTATTGTTTAAAAATTATATGATTTCAAGGGTTTCCAAAAGCAGGCTCTATACTTCTAAAAGCCTATTTCTTAGTAGCCTATTTCTTAGTAGTTTTTAATAAAGACAGAAGGAACTTCTCTTTTTGCCAATGAGATAGATGTGTAATCTAACATATTTGTTCATTCGATATAGTACCAAAAGCACTGGGGTGATATTGCCTTTATCTTCTACATAACTATATTAAAACTGACAAACATTCAAGAAAATGTCAACTCTCATAAAAAAGGGCAGGTACAAAGGAAATGTGCCATAAAGGAAAGACTCAAAACAATTGCCTAGAGAAATTAAGAAACTCATGTTTGATATGACTCATTTGAGACTCAAAAAAAATGTAAAGTTTTATAAATACAGATTAAGGATGCAGATATATGAAAAATATATGCTCTATTCAAGGAATTGTAATGGTTCCACACAATTAAATATCAGGTTCAAGGAGAAAAGTGATGTTAAAAGAGGCTGGAAAGGATGTGTGAGGTCAGATCAGGAACTACTCTTTCTGCCATGAATTGGAAGCTTACTCTTGAATCTAAGGACAATGAGAAATCAATAAGTTCTTTAAGGAATGGAGTAATATGATCTGACAGAGGTTAGAAAATCAAAGCTGACAGTGAAAAGAAGGTTGAACTGGACAGGTTATAGTGGAAGAAAGGAAACAAAATAGGAAACTAATGTGTAAGTGTCCAAAAACAAAGATCCTACCAGCATGCACTATGGAATAAAAATAATACATATCCATGCACTATGGATGTGTATCATAGCAGAGGGAAGATGGTGGATCAGAGGAGGAACATGCTTCCTAGCAGTTCCTCAGCACCAAATTTACCAAGTGGGAAGACTGCTCTTCAGCAAGGTGGGCAACTAGGGAATTCACTGATATGTAATGCTGAACTGTAAAGTAAACCAGAGAGAAACAGAAAGAAACTTCAAACATAAGAATTATACATGAAAGATGTGCCAGCTTCACCACGAGTGGAGGCAGCATGTCAGCTGAGGGATGGGGAAGACAGGAAGAGTAAGAAGACTGCATGGTGGACAGATTTTTTTAAAAAAGTAAGAAAACAAAAAAGATAACTACACATAAAAGAACACTTATATAAAAGAGGAAGCGGAATCCCATCTCAATAGATATATAAGTATGGGACCTCTGAAAATTTGAGGAAACAACAAGTAATTCTCCTCCCAACAATTGATTCCACAGATATGGAAATAAATGAAATTCCAGAGAAAAATTATAAGAACCTGATTATTAAAATATTTAATGAGCCAAAAGATAATCTAAGGAATGAATTAAGAGAGCAAATATAGGAGATATAAAGACCATTCAATAAGGAAATAGAGATATTAAAAAGAAACCATTAAGGACTCCTGTAATAAAAGACAAAATGAATGAAATTAAAAATTCACTTGAAAATATCATCATATAAATCTAAATCACAACATCTAAATTGCATAGAAAATAGAACTTGTATAAAATACAAAATAGGGCTGGGGATGTGGCTCAGTGGTCAAGTGCCCCTGGGTTCAATCCCCAGTACAAAAAAAAAAAAAAAAAAAGAAAGAAAGAAAATAGAACTTGGGACCTTAAAACAGAGCATCAGTACTTGGAAGAGGAGGTATGTGCTCTTGAGTATTCAACATGGAAAAAAGGGAAAAAAGCAAAAGACCATGTCAGAATATACAAGAACTCTGGGACAGCCTTAAGAGAACAAACTTGAGAGTCATTGAAATATTACAGGACATGGAGATACTGGCTAAAGACATTAAAATAATTTTAATGAAACAGAACAGTAACAGAACATTTGCCCATTATTAGAAATGAGGTAGAAGTTAACATACAGGAGACATCCAAGACCAGAAATAAACAAGATCAGAAGAGAAGCTCTCCAAGACACATCATAATCATAATGACTGATATAGGAAATAAGGAAAGAATATTACAAGCTGTGAGAGAAAATCATCAGGTCACATTTAGATGCAAACCAATAAGGCTTACCTCTGACTTCTCAACTCAGACTGTAAAATCAAGGAGGACCTGAAATGAGATATTCCAAATTCTAAAAGAAAACAATTGCAGGCCAAGATTGCTATATCCAGCAAAGCTCTTTCAAAAGCAATGAAGAAATAAAAATTTAAAACTTTCCATAATAAAGATAAATAAAAGAATTCACAACTACCAAGTCAGCACTACAAAAAACATCAAAAATGAGCAAACAAAAAAGATTAACTGTGCACAGAGTAACAAAAAAAAAAAAAAAAAACACACTTAAAACTCCCAACTAGATGACAGTCACTAGAAAATAACCAACTAAATAAAAATAAAGATAGAATTAAATACAGCAAACAAATCAAAATGATAAGAAATTACCAACATATATCCATAATAACACTAAACATAAATGGTTTCAACTCCTCAATTAACAGATATAGATTAGCAGAATGAATCAAAAACCAAGACCAATTATATGCTGTTTGAAAGAGATTCATCTCATAGACAAAGATACCCACAGTCCGAAGGCAAAAGGATAGAAAAGAAATATATTCCACACAAATGGAGTCAGAAAAAAAGCAGGAGTAGCTATTCTTATCTCAGACAAAGCAAATTTTAAACAAGAATTGATAAGAAAAAGCCAAAAGGCCACTACAACCTGGTAAAGAGAATAATTCAGCAAGGATATATAAAGATAGTAAATACATATGCCTCAAATATCAGATCCCTAATTACATTAAAAAATACTCTTGATATTTAATATCAGATAGACCCAAATATAATAATGCTGGGCTATTTCAACACAGCCTATTACCAATAGACAGGTCATCCAAACATGAAAGCAATAAATAAATTACTAACTTAAAAAACAATATAAATCAATTGAACTTAATAGACATCTACAGAATATTTCACCTCCAAACAGCTAAATTTACCTTCCTTTCAGGAGCTCATTGAATCTTTTCCAAAATCAACCATCTTCTAGGTCACAATGTGAGTCTTATAAAATACAGAAGAAATTGATATAATACAATGCATTTAATCAGATCACAAAAGAATGAGAATCAGAGATGAAAAAGGAGCTATCTCCACAGACCCTTCTGAAATCCAGAGGATCATTAGAACCTATTTTGAAAATTTATACTCCAATAAAATGAAAAATGTAGAAGACATTGACAAATTTCTAGATACCTTGTTCAAATTGAACAGAAAAGACAGAAAACCAAAACAGACCAAAATAAATAATGAAATCAAAACAGCAATTAAAATCCTTCCAACAAAGCAAACTCCAGGACCAGACGGATTCTTTGCTGAGTTCTACTGGGTCTTTAAAGAACAACAAAAAAACAAATCTTTCTCAAATTACTTCATAAACTTGAAAGGGAGAGAATAGTGCCAAATACATTCTATGAAGCCAGTATAACCCTGATACCAAAACCAGACAAAGACACATTGAGGGAAAAAAATGAAAAAAAAACAAAAACAACAGTTCAACATCCCTAATGAACATAGATGAAAAAATACTCAATATTTAAAAAACCACATTCAGAATACATCAAGAAGATAATGCACCATGATCAAGTTGGTTTCCCAGAGGTGCAAGATTGGTTCAACTTACATGAATCAATAAATATAATTCACCACTTAAAACAGAATTAAGGACAAAAATCATATAATCATCTCAGTAGAGGCCCTTGATAAAATCCAGCACCCATTCGTGTTAAAAATAGTAGAGAAACTAGGGATAGAAGGAAATTACCTCTACATGAAAAAGGCTATTTATGACAAATCCAAGGTCAACATCATACTGAATGGAAAAAAACTGAAGCATTTTCTCAAAAATCAAGAACAAGACAAGGTTGTCCACTATCACCATTTCTATTCAATATTATTCTCAGAACTTTAGCCAAAGCAATCAGGCAAGAGAAGGAAATTGAAAGAATTAAAAATAGGAAAAAAATGGTAAAACTCTCTCATTTTTTGGCTAATGACATGATCCTATTTCTAGATATATTAGTCACCTTTTTCAGTACTGTGACCAAAAGACCTAACAAGAACAATTTCAGAGAAAAATCTGAAAAGTATCAAGTTCAAAGTATCAAAGTATCAAGTTCATTTGGTACTCAAAGTTTCAGAGGTCTCATCCATAGAGGGCTAAATCCATTACTTTAGCCTTGAAGTGAGGCAGAACAAACATGATGGAAGAATGTGGCAGAGGAAAGCACCTCAAGACCTGGCACCAGGGAGCAGAGAAAGCTCCACTCAATATTAGTCCCAAAGACAGTAACCCACCTCCTCTAGGCATACACACTGCCTTCAGTTACCACCCAGTTAATCCAATTAAGTGGAATAATACACTGATTAGGTTAAGGCTCTCATAACCCACTCATTTCACCTCTGAATGTTCTTGTACTATCTTAAACATGAGTTTTTGCAGACACCTTATGTCTAAACCATAATACTAGAAGACCCAAAAAAACTCCATCAGAAGATGTCTAGAGCTGATAAAAGAATTCAGCAAAGTATCAAGATACAAGATCAACTTTCAAAAAGCAATAGCTTTTCTATACTTCAAGATTGATTCTGCTGAGAAAGAAATCAGGAAAACCAGCCCTTTCACAATAACATCAAAAAATAAAATAAAATACTTGGTAATTAACCAGGTATTGAACCAAGGAAGTGAAAGGTCATTGTAGAATACTAAAGAAAGAAACTGAAAAAAAAAAAAAAAACAAACCCAAATCTTAGATGGAGGAAAGGTCCCCCATGTTTTTGGATAGGCAGAATTAATATTGTCAAAATGGTCATGCTACCAAAAACAATATACAGATTCAATGCAATCCCATCAAAATACTAATGACATTCATCACAGAATTAGAATAAAGTCCTTAAGAATCTTTGGAAGAAAAGAGACCCAGAATAGCCAAAGTGATCCTGACCAAGATAAGCAATGCAGGAGACATCACAATACCTGATCCAAAGTTATACTACAGAGCTACAATAACAAAAACAACCTGGTATTGGCATGAAAATAGATATGAAAACCAGTGGAATAGAATGGAAGACATAGAGACAAGCCCATATACTTAGAGCTGTCTGATATTTAACAAAGGCTCCAAAAACATATGTTGGAGAAAAGACAGATATTTAACAAACGGTGATGGGAAACTAGATATCCATAAGTAGAAGAATGAAATTAGATCTCTCACACCTTTCACAAAAGTCAAATAAAAATGCATCAAAAACTCAGGAATTGGACCAGAAATCTTTCCACTGCTAGAAGATAACATAGGGTAAACACTCCATCGTAGAGGTGCAGGGACGAATTTCTTGAACAAGAACCCTAAAACTCAAGAAGTAAAAACCAAGAATCAATAAGTGGGGTGCCATCAAATTAAAAAGTTTCTGCACAGCAAAGGAAACAAGAGTATAAAGAGAGAATCAACAGAATGGGAGAAAATCTTTACCTTCTGCTCCTCTGACAGGGGACTCATATCCAGATTTACAAAGAACTCAAAAACCTTAACACCACAAAACTTATAACCCAATCAATAAATGGGTAAAAGAACTAATCAGATAATTCTCAAAATGAAAAACATAAAAGGCCAATAAATAAATGAGAAAAACGTTCAACATTTCTAACAACCAGGGAAATGTAAACCAAAACTACAGTAAGATCTCATCTCACTTCAGTCAGAATGGCAATTATCAAGAATGCAAATAATAATAAATTCTAGTGAGAATGTGGGGGAAAAGGTACACTAACATTGTTGGTGGGACTGCGAATTAGTCCAACCACTCTGGAAAGCAGTATGGAGAATCCTTAAAAAACTCTAAATGGAATCAAATCACCATATCACCATATGACTCAGCTATCCCACTCCTTGGTATTTATTATCCAAAAAAATTAAAATCAGTATACTATAGTGATAGAGTTATTTCAAAGTTTCTTGCAGCACAAATCACAGTAGCCAAATTATGCTATCAGTTCAGGTGCCCATCAATAGATGAATGGTTCAAAAAAATGTGGTATGTATACAAAGTGGAGTTTTACACAGTCATAAAGAAGAATAAAATTATGGCATTTGCTGAGAAATAAATGGAAATGGATAACATCATGGTAAGTGAATTACTCAGACTCAGAAAGTCAAGGGTTGAATGTTTTCTTCCACATGTGGAAGCTAGAGCAAAATAAGGGAAAGAATTTGAAGGGAATCAGATATCATAAAGATAAAGAGACGATCAATGAAGTAGAAAGAGGTCATGAAGGAGGGAGGAAGGACAGGAAAGGGAAGAAAATATGGAATGAATTTAATGCAATCACATCATGTGCATATATAAATGTACCACAAGAAATTTCACTTTTATGTACATGTAGAAAGTACCAATCAAAACTAAATAAGCAAAAAGAAGATCAGTAGAATAGAGGAGTAAGAACAGGCAGAGGGAAGGGGGAAGGAAAGAGGGAGCATGAGGATTGAAATCAAATTCCATGCATGTATGATTTTGTCAAAATGAACCCAACTACTACATATAACTATAATGCTCTCATAATAAAAACGATATGTGTTCCCAAACATGAGATAGTAGAGATAAAAAAATCAATAGGACCTGATCCTGACTATTTACAGCTATTTGAGGGACAGAAAAGACTCTAAAATAACCTCATGTATCTTGCTCAGAGGATGGTCTAATGTGAAAACTTAGAATAAATGAAGAGAGATAATTTTGAGACAAAGATAATGAGGTAGACTTTAGACACACTGATTGCGCATGTTGAAATCATATACATGGTGATTACTAGGAGAAAAAATTATCTAATGTGAGCAAATAAAATGAAATGAATATAAAAAACTCACAAAAGACTCAAATAAGTGGTCATCATTTATTTATAAATGGTCATTGAGTCACAAGAGAATCAAATGATTCTCAAAATTCAAATACCACTGGGAGATTCATTAAAATAAGAAATTCAAAGTGTAGACTTCCTTTGACAGAAACATGAGCCTCTGTGGTTAGAAGTCCCTTGAATGAGGAGTTCAGAAGCCCTACTGAAATGAGGAAAGTGAGGTGAAAATGTGGAGACAGCCTTGATTGTCCTTTCAAGGAGTTCACTGTGAAGAGGAAGAAGGAGAGATTCAGTACCAACTCTCAGATGAATGAATCCTTCTCCGCCTTCTCCCGCCCATTAAAAATCTTTCCTTCCATCTCACATTCAAAACTTTGCCATGTGGTCATCACAAAGTGCCCATAGGTTAAAGACCAGCCCCTGTGTATATTGTTTTCTAAAATTTAGAACTTCACTGTGATCTAAATATTCCAAGGGATTTATGTCTCCCTCAATGAGATCAGTCTCTTCAATACATAAGCCATGCATTCACATATTCATTCAATCATGCAACTGATATTTATGGTTTAGTATGTGCCAGGCATTACTGTGAATGCTGGGCTACAGAACTGGATAAAATTGGCACAAATCCTACCTTTATGGAAGCTTACTTTCTAGTCAGACAGGTGAAGAGTCCAAAGGGCAAATAAATAATGTGTGTGTAATGTTTGCCTGGTGGGAAGCCACCTAATGTGGAGGTTAAGAGCACAACTCACAGAGCTAGGTGGCTTGTTAGGATCCATCTTGATCCTGGAAAAGTCCTTTAACCTCTCTGTTTTACTCAACCACAGAATGGGATTAATGACAGTGTAGAGCTCTAAGTGTTGTCAGGATAGTTAAATACATTAGTGTTTCTTCAGTGCTCAGAACAGTTCTTTGCTTATAAAATGTCCAATTTAAGTTCTTGCTAAATAGGTAAAACTAAACAAGGAAATTAAAGAAACAGAAGGAGAAGTAGGAGATTTCAGAACTCTAAATCAGGGAGCTTGGGAAAGTGACATGTAGGAAGATTTAAGAAAGTCGAACAGTAAATTAGCATTTTGATGTTTTAGGGAAGAACATTCTAGACAGGAGTAACTGCAAAAGCAATAAGGCAACAGTTTGCCCAATGCATCTGAGGAACTCTAAAGATGATGTGGTGGAGAAGCTAGGACACAGTGCAAGTGACAGCTAGATGAGACAACACTGGAGTGGGATAGGAGGGATAGGTCACAGTGCTAATGCAGGGTCTGGGGCCCAAGAATTTTGAGATTTTTTAAAAATTCACTCTGGCTACTAAGTATAGTAGAGAGTTCAAAATGAGGCAGGAAACCATTTATGAAGTCACTGCAGTGTATCAGATAGAAAATGTTGGGGGTTTTGACTAAAAAAAAGAGTGAAAGAATGATTAAAAAAACAGTCATTTGTGATATGCTTTGAAAGTAAATCCAATAGGTTTTGATGTGAGATGAGATGTGGGGTGTGAGAAAAAGAGATGGGTCAAGGGTTATTCAACAACTCTAACCTCAGTGACTGGAAAAACAGAATTACAATTAGCTGAGATGAGAATTATTACAGGAAGAATAGGCTGAGGAAGGAAATCAGGAATGTGGTTTGGGATATATGAAGTGTGAGATGCCAGTTACCCACTCAAGTTAAGATGTAATATACACAATTGAGTCTATCTTTCCAAAGGAAATTCAATCTACAAATATTCACCTGAGCATTATCAGTGATAGATAGCAATTAGAACCACTAGAGAGGATGAAATAATCTAAGAAAAAACATAGTTCAATGAGAAAGAGAAAGAAAAAGAGAGAGAGGAAATATCCATGGGTCGATCATTGAAGTGCTCAAAGGTTGATAGAAATAACAATCCGTGCAGGAGACTGGGAAGGAGCAGCCAGGGAAGCAAAGGAAAAACAGAGAAATGTGGTGTGCTGGAATTCAAGTGAACAAATCAGTTCAGGAAGACACAGTGATTGACTTCAACAAATGATGACTGTAGGTGGGTTAAGAAAAGAACTATGATTTACTAGTTAGATTTAGTATCATAAATCACTGGTGAAGTTGAAAAGGTGAGTTTCAATGGAATCGTGGGAGAAACATCTTGGGATGAAGGGACAGTGGAAAACAGGAATCAGAAAGCATAAATGTTTCAAGGAGTTTGTTATAGACATAAGAAAAGAAATGAAATGGTACATGGATAGTTGAGTAAGTAAAGTTTAAAAATTTTATGGAAAATGTTTTACACTAGTGAGGAATATCCAGAAGGGAGAAAAGAATGGTGAGGCAAGAGAGCAGCAGCATTTTCTTGCAGTTGGAGCCTGAAGCTCATTCTTTCCCTTCAAATTATACTTTTCATGCTACATCTATTAAATAACTCAGTCTAATCAGAAAAAATCTAAAGCAAGGTTTTCTTTGACTTTTCTGCCATCAGTTTTATTATCACCCCCATTTGTTTGATAAGAAATTTGGAAATCCTGTGACTCTTATTCTAGAGCATTACCTCTACTCCTCACCTTACATGAAGACTCTACTCTCCTGAAGGTGCCATTTCTACAGAAACTGATGTATGTGGAAACTGTTCATGGTCTGGGCTCACTGTTTGCTCTTGGTTTATTATTGCTGAGACCTCCTGGACAATCACTTTGACCACACTGTTGTTTTCACAAGCTTAATTATTTTTCCTCCTTTGTTCTTCCACACTTACATCTGGAGCAGTACCTATAGATTAGACCCATAGGAAGATATGAACCTTCAGCATCACTGAGAAATCATTTTACTTATCCTATTCAACAATTTTTCCATAACTCACAGTGGCTACTCAAATCTCTCAGGTCCCTATTCTACATTTCCCTCTTATCTTAAAATTACCTGGATCACTTATGAAACATTTAGTGAGAGTTTTACTATATGTTCAGTCTTCTGGTTGGCACTAGTTATTCAAAGTTTGTCATCTTCAAGGGTGACATATTCTAATAAAAGGAAAAGAATAGATCTAAAAGAATAAGTCAAAAGGAAATAGTGGAGTGGAGAAGGCTATACACCCAATCAAACAATTAAATAAATTCAAAATGATTTAGTTTATGTCTAAACAGAGGTTCTAAACATTATATAAAACAGAAGAATAAATAATTTCACAAATAGAAATGTGAAAGATTATGTGCTATTTAATTGGGAAGATAAAGAATACCCAAAAGTTTTATAAGAGATTGGGCAGTCTGGGGATATAGTGGAAAGAAGGAAGGGAGGGAGGGAAGAAGGGAGGGAGGAAGGAAGGGAAAGAGAAAGAAAGAAAGAAAGAAAGAAAGAAAGAAAGAAAGAAAGAAAGAAAGAAAGAAAGAAAGAAAGAGAAAAGAAAAGGAGAAAAGAAAAGAAGGAGAGAGGGAGGGAGGGAAGGAAGAAAAGGAAGGAAGGAAGGAAGGAAGGAAGGAAGGAAGGAAGGAAGGAAGGAAAAGAAAGAAAAAGAAAGAAAGAAAGAAAGAAAAAGAGGGAGGGAGGGAGGGAAGGAAGGAAGGAAGGAAAGAAAGAGAAAGAGAGAGAAAGAGAAAAGGAGAGAAAGAAAGAAAAAGAAAGAAAGAAAGAAAGAAAGAAAGAGAAAGAAAGAAAGAAAGAAAGAAAGAAAGAAAGAAAGAAAGAAAGGAAGGAAGGAAGGAAGGAAGGAAGGAAGGAAGGAAGGAAGGAAGGAAGGAAAAGAAAGAAAAAGAAAGAAAGAAAGAAAGAAA
>JAJEJO010000304.1:973835-1061892 GCA_020662805.1 Glaucomys volans | reverse complement strand
GTAATCAACAGGTACATAAAAAATGGTCAACATCACTAATCATCAAGAAAATGCAAATCAAAACCAGAATGAAATATCAGCTCACCCCAGTAAGAATAACTATGAACGAAAAGACAAAAGAAAACAAGTACTGGTGGACCATAGGGAAAAGGAAATTCTTGAATACTACTGGCAGGAGTGTAAATTAGAATAGCCATTATGGAAAACAGTATGGAGGTTCCTCAAAAACTTAACAGTAGGACTATCATATCCCACTGCATTTCTGACTCTTCACAGTAGCCAAGAAGTGGAAACAACGTAAGTGCCCACCAACTGGTGAGTGGATAAACAAAATGCTGTCCTATACACAATGAAATACTACTTGCCCATAAGAAAGAATGAAATCTTGTTCTTTGCAGCAGCAACATGAGTGGACCTGGAGATCACTGCATTAAGTGAAATAAGTCAGGCACAGAAAACAATAAGTACCACATGAACTCATTCATATGTGGAATATGAAAGTTGGTCTCACAGCAGTGAGAATAGAATGGTGGTTATCTGAGGCTGGGGAGAGAAGAAAGGAGAGAGAAATGGGAGGGGTTGATCCATGGCTAATAAGTTAGTTAGACCAGAGCAAGAAGCTCTGCTGTGCTGTTGCACAGAAGGGTGATTATACATAATAAAAGTGAGCTGTATATTTCAAAAAGCTGGAAGAAAGGATTTAGAATGCCTTCAGCACCAAGATAGGATAAATGTTTAAGGAGACAGATATGCTTTACCTTAACTTAAATAGTACCCAATACATATGTGTGTCAAAACATTTTATGTTTTAGGTATCAGTTAAAACGAACTTAAATTTATCATGGAAAAAAATTACTGACAGATTTGTAGAACTCGGTTTGGAAAAGGGGAGACATGACTCAATTAAGAGAAAACTTGTGGCAGGCATGTAGAAAACAAAAGATAACCATCTCAACAAGAATAATGTTATCAGAAAAAAGAAAAAAGAGGAGGGCTTTGAAAAAACTTATGAAAATAGAATTGAAATATCTGTGGATGGATTGGATTTAGGAGGCAATAGAGGGAAAAACCACTCAAGCTTGACTTTGGTACATTTAACTGGGGTAATTGGATGTTTGGTGGCACATCAATTAAATTAATGAACACAGGCAGGTCTGAAACATAAGGAATAGGAAAACAACAAACAGGTCGAGTGCACAATACCTGTAAAACATCTGGGTGCATAGGTCCCAGAGGCATGGAAATTCAGATCCGGAGCTTCTAAGTGATATTGGAGCTGGAGGTATTTATGTAGATGTCATCAGGATGTGGGTAGAAGTTAAAGTTGGAACAGTGGACTAAATCCTCCGGAGACTGTCAGGTAAGAAAAAAAGAGCATTCTAGGAAAAAGTCGTGAAAAAGATATACACTTTGAAGGTTGTTCAGGTTGTACCCAGAATATAGTCTCTTTACCATCTGTACTTGCCACCTATTTCCTCAATCTTATTAACCAATAAAAACTGACAAGGCTTAGCTCCTAAACTTAAATCTTAAAAAGTACCAGTCCCCAGCTTTCTTCCTCCTAGCTTACTTCCTTTTTTCCCCCTTTTCTAGAATTTATTTATATGTTCAAAGAGATTCAGATGTTTTTTTTTCCAGTTTCCCTTCTATAATTGCTGACAGAAATGTCCAAGTAGTTGCATATTAGAGAAATCTTTCATCATTTGCTTGTGGAAATGTTATTTAATTTGAAGATTCCATGATCTTGCTCCACTTCCATGCCTTTGTTGTTGTTGTTGTTTGTTGTTGTTGTTGTTGTTGTTGTTTTGTCTAATAGATATGAGCACTTTATTCTCAGAAGTAAGATCTGGCACATGGTGGGTGCTATAAGCTTTCTTTGGCCAGGGTTCTTTCAGAGTCCAGCACAGTGCACATTCTGGGTGGCTTCACAAAGTGACCCTCAAATGCTGAGGAACTTGGGAATTTTCTTATTATAAACTTTCAGAATAAATTCACCTATGTCACAAGGTCCATCATCACAAAAACTAGTTGGTTTTTTTTATTTGGCAAGACATACAAAGTTTGCACCCTTAAATGCAAAAGGACCACTCCCAGTTACAACATGGCTTGATATCAGGTAAAAAATAGAGTTAAAACAAGGAGGAAAAATATCAGCCCACTGCAGTGTAGAGCGGGAGATTTCTAGATTTTTATTTGAGTACATTCAGATGAGAAACCATCCTTATTAATGGATTAGAAAGTTAATTGATCTGCATTATGCTTGGAAGTAGCCAAAGAAAATGGAAAATAAGGGTACTCATCTTGTGCCCCACTCATATATCTAAGCTTTCCCTTTGTCCTTTTAACTTACATCATCAGCACTTAATGCACAGATAACTCATTTTAAAATTGAAAGAGTTATAGTGTTATAATTTTATAATTTCTTCTAATACTTTATATATTACTTTTAAAGCACTCAGCAAAATACATCCCTAGGATTTCTGCACCTCACAAACTTTATAGAAATTCTTGGCCAGTGACTAAAATGCTGGCCTACTCAAGATTGAATATAATAATTGAGGTAAGCAATAAAATTATTCGTATGTGCATGTAGTCTCATTTCAAGGATTTTTTAATTCTTTACATATTTTTAAGGATTTCAAAAATATTTCTTAGATCTAAAACTGGGTTCTGGGTTCTCACCAGTCCTTAACGTAAATGATCTCGCATTACTAGCAAAGTTTGCAATTCCCTACTCTCCTCCACAGAGCAGAAACACACTGTCCCTCCCCATTAACAATATAGTCCTCAGGGTGTCCACTTACCTTCCTTTCATCAGAAAAAGAGCCCATAGATTTTTATTCTTTGTTTTTCCTTCCATAAACAGCTTTTAGTCCATAGTATTACTTTCATGCTCTTATCTTTTTTTATGATTTAATCTTTTAAAGGCTTTAGGAGAATTCTGCTAAAGATTTCATCAATTCTACCCCTAATTAAAAAAAAAAAAAAAAAAAAACCTTCAAATAATCCTTCAGGCTAATAAAGCAAAATTATGTAGGGGAGGTCTGTGCTACCTTACTTGTGCATGGTTACCCACAGCTACATTTTATAACCAAAGACTTCTACACATTGCACTGTGATTTCTGCCAACATATCTGTGAGGAAAGGGGACAGCCATTGTTGGCTGGATGATTGCACAGGACAGACTCTATAAGGACTCAAGGATATTTCAACACTGTTTTTCAGGGTCAGTAATTTCAATAATATGTGATCTGAAATTCCTCCCCACCAGGATCCTATCTTCCTTTCCAGAAGGTACTGTTTCTCCACCCACACTAAACGACAACATTCCCTTCCTCCATCAACAGCTGTGCATCTTTCAGTTCTTGCATCGGATGTCACAGGCCTATACCATGTGCCTCCCACTCTTCCTGCAGTTGCCTAGAGAATGGGGTTGGGAACATACTTCTCTTAGTCATTCATAAGGGCTCAAATGACCAGTGAATTTTTCTACCCCTGCTGCTTTCTAAACTTTGGGAAGTATCAAGTGAACCATTAGCCATTTCATGATATTCAACTTGGGTGACCATGCTGGGAACAGTTGCAATTTAATGCAGTTTAAAATATATGGTTATGGGCTATATTGTATCCAGTTCTATAACACTTTCTACCATATTTTCTTTTTATGGTGCCATTAATAATTTATTATTCTTATATTTATTATCAGATTATATTAATTGTTTTATTTCCATTATTGTTTTCTTGTTTCTTTTTATAAAGGTTGTAAAGTTAATAAAATCTTTGACCCTGTCTTGATAGGCTAGCCAGGTCCCAGAATTGCCTTCTGCCAACTTGTCATTATGCATACCTTTGCTCAGATCTATTTGGGCATCTCCTGCAATGTAACATTGGACCTGTGTTCCTTAGTCAAATTTTTTTAAATCTGCAAAATCTCTCCACTATAGAAACCTAGGGATCAGATAATAGTGTTTAGAAAATAAAACAATTTTTCCTGGCAACATAAAAAGACCATCATTTCTAGGAAAGTAAAGGTATGTATGAAAGCTTAAAACCTCCAAGAAATTGTTCAAAGGCACCTAAATAGGTCAAACCATACAATATTTTAGGTAGTAATAACATTAACAGTAGAGTTGAAATACATGTTTTATATTATAAACTAAGGATCACAGGAAGGAAGTTTAACTTTTTCTGAATAAGAGAAAACCAAAATGGCGAAAGAAAGATATCTTGAAACCTAGTGTTTGAATTTATGTGAGATTACTTTCTCTCCAAAGTGAAGTGGAAAATCACTGTTTTAAAATTAGGTCTTAATTAACAATAGTTCTTCTACTTGTGCATTTTTGTGTCAAAATTGTCCTAAATGTTTATGCTTTTTATGGAGAAAATTTCTCAGATCTATAGTTAAGGCTCACTCAGACATACAGTTCATAATGACAGAGATTATTCCAAGCTAACTGTTGTAGCCCTAGAGCCCAGAAGATCAGAGATTATCAGCAAATATTTTTGGACAAATCTATAAATAAGAGATAGGTAGATAAATTAATAATTATGTATCATGTGATTTAATACATAACAATCACATATAATATTCATAGTACTAGGGGGGAAAAAGCAGCATTTGGGCAGAAAAAAATGTGGAATCCTACAGTACTTTATTATATTGAAGTCATTTGGTATAGTCAGTTCTTTATGCACCATGTATTAATTCTTTTTTCACATGGATCTCACCCAGAGAATGCATTTTAATCAAAGTAATCTTTTTTAAATTCTCCAGGAAAATAGGAAATATAATGAAATTAATCTTTGCTTTCTGTTAGTACATGTCAGATATCTTTCTGATCCAATGCCTGGTGCCCTGTTGGCTACAAATTGAAGAACTACCAATATCAATTAGCAAATAAAAACACACATCTAATAGGGCTCCTAAAGGATATTCTGTAGTATAACACGACACTTTGAATTTTAACAGAGTAGCCAGAGATAAAAGAATAGTAGGTAAGTCTCATAATTGATCATTATGTCCCCTGCCTTCCCTTACACAAAACCTATGCTTGTAAAGTATTTGCTGAAGGCCATTTGATTTTCCTCAGATTTAAAAAACAGATCTAATTAAGAGGCCATTTAATTTCTAATAAACCTTCTTTCTTTGTATGCTTGATATTCTTGAGTTTATTTCTACTCAGGTGTTGATTTCAAATCTTTGAAGTTTTAAACAGTAGCAATTCCATTTAGAATGTACAAAAATAACATATCCTTTTATCTAATATTTAGATTAGTGATATAAATATGTATTTAAACATATAGAAAGAGCATGAAGCCTCATTATCATTCTCTTCCAGAGCTTCATGGCTGGGAGCATCTTAACTTATAAAGTTCATTGATCATCAGCCACTATTTTCTAAACAAGAAATTTTGAAGGGAAGCCAATTTATATCAACTTGTATAATATATTTCTTATCATTATCTTGGTTATAGGTTATATGCTTTTAAGAAATGTATTTATAGATTAGAAACTCACCTACTTAGACAACTAATAATTAAACCAGTGAAACCTTGAAACCAAAGCAGTCTGTATGGAAAAATGTTTATATATTCTTTTATTTTTCTTATCAACTTGAAAGTAGCTAGATATAAGATATTTATATTAATATAGAGAAATGAGATCAAGAATGATGGAATCCAAATGCAAAGGCAATGTATCCTTCCATGATCCTAACATGAAGGAAATAGTATGTTTAAATGGGGCCATTAGAGAAAAGTTTAAAAGGGAGCTGTTTATAAGGAGGATGGGCTAGTAACCACAGGAGCTAGCACTAATCCAGTGGGAAGTACAGTGGGGTTGTTGACCTGAATGAGGAAACAAAGCTATGTAAAAGGACCACCCAACCCAATGTAGCTAATGCAGCCCCATAGGAAAGAAGTTGAGGAAATAGCTCCCTCATACTTGGTGCTTTCCCTATCTCCATTGGTCAAACCCATTTAGAAGTCGAATGTTTGGGACCACTGATGTAGTCCATTAGTAAGTAGAGAAAAGCACACAGCAGGCAAATGGATCTGGAGGAGTGAAAGAAAATATTAAGCACAGAAAGCAATTGAAAAGATCAATCTATCACAGGACTAGGAAAGCAGACAAAGGAATGTGCAATGTTCAAGGAAAAGCAATAGGTTTTCAACTCAGTTAGCAAAAAATAAAATAAAAAAATAAATGCTGTCATTGGAATGGCATGGTGTTAGTGAGCTTTTCATCTGTGACCAATACCTGAGGATAACTTAGAGGAGGAAAAGTTTATTTGGGGATCACTGTTTCAGAGGTTCAATTCATGGTCAGCTGACTCCATTGCTCTGAGCCAGGGGTGAGGCAGAACATCATCATGGATGGATGTGGTGGAGGAAAGCAGCTCACCTCATGGCAGTGAGCAAGGAATCAGGGATAAATTGCAGTTCCCAAGATCATACCCACAGTGACCTACTTCCTTTAGCTATGCCCCACCTGCCTACAGTTATCATCCAGTAATTCATTTAAATTATTGATCCATCAAGTGGATTAATCCACTGATGAGTTTATAGCTCTCATAATCTTATCATTTCACCTTTCAACATTGCTACTTTGTCTAAAATGAGCTTTAGGTAGGAATACCTCATATCCAAGCCATAATAGTCATAATGGGATAAAAGCAAGAAAGTGGCTAAAAGAATAGTAGAAGAACTACTGAATAAACAGGTGAAAGAAAGGGAAATAATAATTGTTATCAATTACTGTGTACCAAACACTGGTTTAATATATGTTTTAATGAATAATATCTTGTATTCTTATAATTCACTAATAAAAAAGTTATGATTATAAGCATCTTAAGTGTAATGAAAACAGCAACCCATAAGAGAACCTATCCCCCAACCATTATCTGTGCACCTGTATGTCACCACTTGGTCTCTACCAAGCAGTTTAACCACCTACACACAGGGTTCTCCAGGTTAAGCCGAGTCTGGTGATAAATTGGTGCCTGGGACAAAAGACTTTTCTAGCCTAAGAGGACTGGCTGGAAACTTCTGTCCCTTTTCCAGCAACTTCTGTAGCTCCTTGTCTCACCAGGATCTCCTGAGACAATGAATATAGAGATTGTGCTGCTTAGTATGCCAAGTCACCTTTTCTACTAGATCTCTCATTCTCCCCTTACAAATGGAGCGGGGGAAAGTAAGCCAGGCATATAGTCTTACATTACGTATGGAATCCATTAGGCAATTCTATATGGACCTAAAAAATAATAACCCTACTTTTCTTCCAGCCTAAAATCGGCTATTGCAATCCCACACTTTTTCAAAGCTGTTTCCAGCAAGTTTACATTGTAGTCATTGTAGCATATATTTGTCTTATCAAATCCCCTTTATCTACAAAACTAATTTTATACTCTGCTGCTCTGACTTTACAGTTTTCCTTAAAGCTCCCCCCATTCATAACCGCACCACACTCTTGAGATTTAATAATAATAGCAGCTAACACTTAGAGAGGGTCATGAGCTGGACCAAGGATGGAGTCATGGTTTATATCATGGAATCTTCCCAGTGGATCTATGAGGTAGGTACTATTATTAGCCCCATTTCAGATCTGAGTATCAGAGATTTAGATTAAGCAGTTTTCCATTACTGACACAGCAGGAAGTATCAAAGCTCAGCTTCAAGCTCAGGAATTCTGGCTCCACAATCTGTTTAACCATTGCCCTGAGTTGCTTCTCAGTGTTTTAAATAAAACTGTTCCCCACTCTCCCACCCTATTTCTCCCAAGCAATTGACAGAGATATGAAAGTTGAATTTCACTCCCTTTCTCAGACAGACACTTTTTCTCCCTTCTTTATTATCCCCCCTTTATCCACTTGTCTGGTTACAAATGATGGGTCTCAGAAAATAATACTCTGAAGTATGTGCACTGGCATGCTGAGGACTTTAAGCTGAAGGACATTGTATGGACCTCAGAAGCTCTCTCTCATCTTCTGGCCTCCTCACTCCCACCTGCCTTTCTCCTCCTGAAGCCATTCATAGGAACAAGATTCGTCTTCCCTAGGGCAGCAGGTCGTAGAAACTAGAAATGTTACTCTAACTTCCCTGCCTGTAGAGTCGACCATAAAAAAAATTCTCTGACCTGCCTTGTCTAAGATTGGATCATAAGATCCTCCTTCCAGAGAAATCCTTTCCCCTAGGAGGAGGGAATGCTACCCAGGGAAGCCAAGAACTATCCAGAAGGGCCTTGCTGGGCTTCCCACATCAATCTACTACTATCAGATCATGCCTTTTATCCAATCACATTTCAACACAGTTGCTCATACCTGATCAGACCTAAGCATAAAAAGTTTTTCCTGAGTTTTGTGTCTTCGTTTCTAAAGGTTCCCATGTCATGTAAAACTTTAAGTAAATTTGTAACAAATTTTTCTTGTTAACCAGTTTTTTGTTATAGAAATGTCAACTGTGACCCTAATGGTGGAGAGGAAAGGTATCAAAACATCCTCCCTGACACCAGTGATACTTTATTTTGCTTTCCATTTTGAATAATATTCCTTTTCCAGTATAGGTAAATTCTCTACAATTTTCCCAACAATGTCAATTAGTAGACAATGGACTTTATCAGTCCATCAAGCTGTGCTCAAATTTGTCAGTGCAGCCAAACAATATTTGGCTAAATTGTACACACTGGTAAAGAGCTGGTAAGCACCACCGTGTGAAGTGCTTTACCATTTCTGGTCTGGAAATCGCCAATCAGAGAAATAATGAAAAATAAAATGTACAAACTCTGATGACAACATTAGTGACATGAAATTAAAACCAAGAATATCAGAGTCCTAGAATACTAAGACTGTTTTCAATATGGAAAAAATCAAACCTTCTTCAGTAATAATTAAAGAATTCTGTGTGGAATCTGAGACCTCCAGGCAAAATCATATTATTTGAGTTTTCAGTATAATAACGTTTTCACTATAATAATGTTTGAAATAGTGACTAACCAAACTCAGATGTGGGGAAAATGGCTCCAGAAATGCCAGACAAAAGAAAATGAAAGATCTACAACATTCTCCAGAGAGGACACCAAAATTTAATAGCTTCACTTTGATATGCATTGCAACATAAAGCATCTATATATTTATATATTTTCTTTCCATCTAAGATAATATACCCAGCAGGTGAATTTTTTCCTCCATGGCATTGGCTAGGATTATCGTTTTTTATTCTTCGGTTTTATAGTTTTATCATTTTTAGCTCTTATCTCGAATTCAGCATAAAGTAATTGTTTTTGCTCATTTCTTGTGACTTATCATATATAATTGGGATAGGTACCCATGGGACAAAGGGACAGCTGGAGTTACTATGAAGCTGGTGACATCAATTTTGCAGTCAGCCTGACATTGATTTAAAATGCATTTCAGACTGATAGAAGGTGGTGGAGTCACAGTCCCTGAGACTGAAGTTCTCTGGTTCTCCAATGCATAAAAAGCACCGGAGGACTGACAGTGGCCCATCAATTTTCCTCAGCTGTGAGGTGACATTCCCCAGGAAAGGAGATATTGGGTAGTCACAGCTACAAGGACTGGATTATCAGAAAGCCACACCCCTATTATCTGAAAAGAGTAGTGAATTCTTCCTATTGTCAAATAAGTCAAAGTAAAGGATCTGCATTATTGTTCATTTGGCAATAATTTTAGGCCTCTATCATGTTTTTCTATCATAAAATGTCTAAATTTTTCTAATATTTGAAATCTCCTGGAAACATAGTCTTGTCCTTAGTTAAAACTTTTTACTAATTTGCTATGCAAAATTAGAGAAATTTCTTATCTCTTTAAAATTTACTTACTGTATGTATTAAATGGTGGTTAAGCTGAATAATTTATAAAATGCATTCTTGCTTACCTAAAACTCAGAAATATGCTCAAAGTTCATCATAAAAAGACAATATACCCTATCCCATACATACTTTGAAAAAGTAGTTCATTTTGCTATGTCATATTTTCTGAACTCTAACATGTAAAAGACATCTAGAATTCAGAATAAAGACATTCTCATGCTGTTTTTTACAACAAATCATTTAGTTACACCCCAAAAGATTTTATTTGTTGCAATTTATGTAGTGAATAGGTATTCTGGTCATTTCTTTTGTTTTGACCCTATAAATGCAATTTAACCAAACAAAAATGAAGACAACTAGCCTTTATTGTTGTGGAAAGATAGATGTTTGAAGACTGAGCTAAAAAGTACAACCTCCAAAAGAATGGCTGCTGGAATTCACTACAGCAAATCTTGTTCATTATTATTCAGAAATATCCTCATGCTCTGGGTCATGCTGTTTGCTTCACAACAGATTTTTCCAGTTACTTAGACCTTATATTGAAATGAAACTAGAAAGAAAAAAAAAATCTAGTTCACCAGAGTTGTCTTATTACCCAACAGATTTAAACCAGATCTAATGGCACAGAGCAAGAATGATAAGCAGTGGGAGACTATAAAGTGTATGCACCATTGGATTCTGACCAAATTCAGGGCTTAGGATTTTGAAGCATTGGGATTCCTTGTGTATACCATTGTATCTTGCTTTTATTCTCACTCCCACTCTTAAATCTTCCTATTCTAATTAACCTAATTAACACACGCCTACACCCACGCACATACAACACAAACACACAAACATTTAACTTAATCTACCTGCTTATTCCATATAGCCTTATGTTGCTAAGAAAAAATCTGCATCTGTCAGCATGTTATGTGATCAAAGACAACCTATTCAGGTTGCAGGAAACTTCAGCCATCTTGTGCCATTCAAAGGATAATGCTGGCTCTTTTTAAAGTTTTTCAAGATTATAAGGAAACCATCAGCATTTCTCTTGATAATCCAGCATTTTTTTAAAAAAGTAAAATTATAATTTTTTTTAAAGTAACCAGGAAAATTAATACTGGTTGATTTCCATTTTCTGGAAGGTAAATTCATATGTCTTGTTAATGTTGTTATTAAAGACCCAGTGATAGCTAATTTCAATAGTGAGATAGAAAGAAAAAATCATTTATACTTCCAAAAATAAATGCATAAAGAAAATAATGCACCTTCTTACCAGATAGGTCAGGCTTAACTGCTTCTCTTCTTCTTTTTTTTTTTTTTAAGTTTTCTTTTTTTATTTTGATTCATTGCACACAAGTGGGTTACAGCTGTTGTTTCTCTGGTTGTACATAAAATAGAGTCACACCACTGTGTAATCATACATGTACAGAGGGGAATGATGTTTGTCTCATTCTGTTATTATTCTCACCCCTCTCCCCAATCCCAGCCCCCTTTTTTCCCTATGCAATCCATCCTTCCTCCATTCTTGCCTCCCTCCCACCCCACATTAGGTATCATCATCCACTTATCCGAGAGATCATTCAACCTTTGGTTTGGTTTTTTGGGATTGGCTAATCTCACTCAGCATGACCATCTCCAAGTGCATCCATTTACCTGCAAATGACATAATTTTATTCTTCTTTATGGCTGAGTAATATTCCATTGTGTATATATACCAAAGTTTCTTTATCCATTCATCTATTGAAGGACATCTAGGTTGATTCCACAATCTAGCTATTGTAAATTGAGCAGCTATGAACATTGCTGTGACTGAATCACTGTAGTACGCTGATTTTAAGTCCTTTGGGTATAGGTCAAGGAGTGGGATAGCTGGGTCAAATAGTAGATCCATTCCAAATTTACTAAGGAATCTTCACACTGCTTTCCAGAGTGGCTGTATTAATTTGCAACCCCACCAGCAATGTAGGAGTGTACCTTTTTCCCCACATCCTGACCAACACCTATTGTTGCTCATATTCTTGATAATAGACATTCTAATTGGGGTGAGATGATATCTTAGGGTAGTTTTGATTTGCATTTCTCTTATTTCTAGGAATGTTGAACATTTTTTCATATATCTGTTGATTGTTTGTAGGTCTTCTTCTCTAAAGTGTCTGCCCATTTTCTTAGCCCATTTGTTGATTGGGTTATTTATATTCTTGGGGGTTTTTTTTGAGTTCTTTATAGATTTTGGAAATGAGTGCTCTATCTGAAGTTTGTGTGGCAAAGATTTTCTCCCACTCTGTAGGTTCTCTCTTCACATTGCTGTTTGTTTCCTTTGCTGAGAAAAAGCTTTTTAGTTTGAACCTATCCCAATTATTTATTCCTGCTTTTATTTCTTGTGCTTTGGGAGTCATGTTTAGGAAATCTGGTCCTAAGCCCACATGATGAAGATTTGGACCTACTTTTTCTTCTATTAGGTCAGGGTCTCTGGTCTAATTCCTAGGTCCTTGATCCATTTTGAGTTGAGTTTTGTGCAGGGTGAGAGATAGGAGTTTAGTTTCATTTTGCTGCATATGGATTTCCAGTTATCCCAGCACCATTTGTTGAAGAGGTTATCTTTTCTCCATTGTATGTTTTTGGCGCCTTTGTTTAGTATGAGAAAACTGTATTTATGTGGGTTTGTCTCTGTGTCCTCTATTCTGTACCATTGATCTACCTGCCTATTTTGGTGCCAATACCATGCTCTTTTTGTTACTATTTCTCTGTGGTACAGTTGAAAATCTGGTATTGTGATACCCCTGCTTCGCTCTTCTTGCTAAGGATTGCTTTAGCTATTCTGTGTCTCTTATTCCTCCAAATGAATTTCATGATTGCTTGCTCTAAGGTCCATCATTGGGATTTTAATTGGAATTTCATTGAATTTGTATAGCACTTTTGGTAGTATGGCCATTTTGACAATATTAATTCTGCCTGTCCAAGAACATGGGAGATCTTTCTATCTTCTCAGATTTTCTGTAATTTCTTTCTTTAGTGCTTTGTAGTTCTCGTTGTAGAGGTCTTTCAGCTCTTTTGTTAGATTAATTCCCAAGTATTTTATTTTTTTAGCTGCTATTGTGAAAGGGGTAGTTTTCCTAATTTCTCTTTCAGAGAATTCATCACTTATGAATCTAAATGCATTAGATTTATGAGCATTAATTTTATATCCTGCTACTTTACTGAATTCATTTATGAGTTCCAGAAGTTTTCTGGTGGAATTTTTTGGCTCCTCTAAATATAGAATCATGTCATCAGCAAATAGGGATAGTTTGAGCTTTTCTTTTCCTATTCATATCCCTTTAATTTCTTTGGTCTGTCTAATTGCTCTGGCTAGAGTTTCAAGGACAATGTTGAATAGAAGTGGTAAAAGAGGGCATCCCTGTCTTGTTCCAGTTTTCAGGAGGAATGCTTTCAATTTTTCTCCATTTAGAATGATAACTGCTTCTCTTCTAATAACATTCTACTCAATGAGGAGAAAAAAGGAAAAGCAATTTTAAATAAGAAATGATTGTTTTGAACAGAAGAATGAAGGATAAAGCCAGCTTTTGCACCAGGACCTTAGTATGTAAGAGTATGTTACTAGCAGCAATATACTAATGCTGACCTCAACAACATGGATATGCGGAGTCAACTCTCTGAGCCACGAAGGACCACAGGCCCAGTACAACAGGCCTCCTGACGGTTGAAAAGGAAGCAAGTGGAGCAGGTATGCTGTTTCCTCCAGCCTGATTAGCAGTATATCATATACATGATTAGGTGCCTATACATCTTTCGATCAAAGAGGTACACTACATAATGTTTCCTCCATGACTAGAGAGGCAACTGGGTGACTGAGAAGCAGCCCCGAGTAGTGGAATCACCATGGACATTCCATCACGTACAAGCAAACCTCCAACTAATTAGGAGGCTCAGTTTCTTCAAATGTAAATGATAATAAATTTATTTTTATTATTGCTATTGCTAGCTTTCCTTGCGTATTTCACAAGTTTGCTGTGAACATTAAAAATAAATAACAAAGCCAGGTGTGGTGGCGCACGCCTGTTATCCAAGCGGCTCGGGAGGCTGAGTCAGGAGGATCGCGAGTTCAAAGCCAGCCTCAGCAACTTAGCGAGGCCCTAAGCAACTCAGTGAGACCCTGTCTCTAAATAAAATACAAAATAGGGCTGGGGATGTGGTTCAGTGGCCGAGTGTCCCTGAGTTCAATCCCTGGTTCCAAAAAATAAAAAATAAAAAATAAAATAAAATAAATAACAATAGAGTACTAATCATATCTTCCATTTATTGAGCACTTGGGCAGCAAACAGAAACAAAAGACTCCACAGACATTATCTCAATTAGCTGTTAAAACAAACTTATCAAATGGGTAACTTTTTTTTTTCCAGTTGAGACTAGTAAGGCTTAGAGAATTAAAACTCCAGAGATTATAAATGGGAAAGCAAAGAGATTCATTCCCAAGGATCTTAGGTGCATCTTGTAAAAGGGCTATCAGTGAGATTTATCTATTCATTAAATACCAACGAGGAGAGTATTCTGTTCTCCTGGCCTTTTTATTTTCAAATGATAATGATATTTGGTGATAATAATTGCATTTCTTCTGATAAGAAAAATTTCCAAAGTTAAGGTTAACTTAAAACTTAAAAACATAGAGGGAAGAACTTTCTTTCTCTAAGTGAAGGCCAAATTTTTATAGGCTTCTGATTTCTCTAGGTTAGGGTGAGGGTCTTACTACTTTTTTCCTTCTTTGCCCTTGAATACCACTAATAGTTACCTTCTGCCCAGACACTGCCCCATCGCTTTCTTCATGAAAATTAAAATCTGTGGTGGAAAAGGTGATATTAGACTGTCTAAGGTCCCTTTCTGTCTTTCAAAATCCAGTTAAGGGCATTTAATCTCTCTAATTCAGGAAAAGATGCAAATAACCCCTTTGACCAAACCGCTATCTAATTAGCCCAAGAGCACTGAAGTCACTCTCTCCTACTCAAGCCAGCTCTGAAAGACACAAAGGTTTGTCTGTTTGGGGTGATTTTTCCCTTAGGTACATAATTGAAATGATTCTAGTTTGGCTGCTCAAGCACTAATGTGTCACAGTGATGAGTGTCATAAGATAAATATAGGGATAGCTTACAAATATTTCGTTTTGCAATCTGGTATTGCATATGGATGCCTGGAATAAGTAATGTAAATTAGTCTCCTCTAATTTACATTTAAACAGGGGCTTAAGAAGGATCAGGGAGCACCACTCTGCCTTGAAAAGCTACAGCCTAAAAAGAGTGACAGGGATTGTCATCAGTATTATAATCATTACCAAGTTCCAAAAAAAAAGGCCCTTGTTAGGAATGGATCTGTCTCTGCAGGGGATATCCAAGACTGCAGTGCCCGGATAAAATATGAATCAAGGACTAATGCCAAAAAACCTAAATTACATTTTTAAAAGAGGATGTTGCATTAAAGTAGTGATAAGCTGGATAATTATAGAGAATTCTATGTACCTTTTAGCATAATTAATGACATAAAACACCAAAGTTTGAAATTTAAAATCCATCTGTTTTAAATTATGGTTTTAAATTTACATATATCATTAGAATGAAAATAAATGTAGAATGGTAAGATTAATACGTATAAACCAAACATGGATTAGATATTTGTCCATTGTGAATATTACAAAAGAAAGCAAGAATTGCTTCTCATATTAAGCAGATTCTCGTTAACTGCAGGGCATTTATTAAAACTAATATTAATATTATCTTAGTTAACTTTTCATATATAACAAGTGCTGGATAAATAAACTCTGTATGAAATCTGGAATGTAATTTATAATGAATTTGTGCTAATGATATCTAATGTGCCTAGTTAAAATGGAAGGTTTATTGAGAATAAATGTTGCTCATTTACTTCAAAGGGAGTTACCAAACATGCATAATTTGATAGTAATTTAAGAAATAAAACAATGTTAGCTAATATAAGTATAATTTACAAATTTCCTTATGACAATGCAGTACATGTTACATACGTTTTTAAAAGTTGTTTGCCAGCATAAAAAAGGGGGGCCTAAAACTTTTTCAATACTGTCTATACTCCAAGAATTCAAATAAGTTAAGTGGGGATACATACTGTGGTAGGCAGAAAAGTGATCCCCAAAGATTTCCAAACCCCAACCCCTGGGACCTGTAACTATATAAACTTGTAGGTTGAGGAGAAACAAGCAAACAAAAGTGTAATTTAAGGTTGGGGACCTTAAAATAGGGAGATTATCATTATCTTGGATTACCCCGATGTACACAATGGAATCACATGTGCCTGTAAAAGCAGAGAACTTTCACCAGAGGAAGTCAAAGGAAATGTGGACTAGGAAGAAGGAGAGATGAGGCAGAGGAGGAAGTGAGAGGGAAGCATGAAGAGGATTTACCAGTTCCGCTGGCTTTGAAGGGACAGGGATTCAGGCACCCTCAAGAGGCTGAGGACTCCTGCCTAAATACCAGCAAGTCAATAGCAACTGGGTCCTACAGTTGCACAGAGCTAAATTCTGCCAAGAAACTGTGCCAGCCCGGACACAGCTCTCCTCCAGAGCCTGCTGATGGAACACAGCTCTGCTGACATCTCAGCTTCAGTGCAGTGACACCCATGTCAGCCTCTCAACTACAGAAATGTGAGAGAACAAATTGATGTAGTTTTAAGCCACTACCTTTGTGGTATTCCCTTAGAGCTCTGTGCTTCTCCTGACACCGTTTCCTTTACATTCCATTTCCAGTTCACCTCTCCAACTCTTGGAGATTTCACTTCCCCAAACACTTTAATATCTTTTCTATCCTGAAGACCCAGTGATTTTTCTAAAACAGAAAGCAGATGAAGCCTTGTGCTTTTGGCCACCTCTCAGCTTCTTCTTCTTCTTCTTCTTTTTTATTAAGAGCTTGTTGGTTTATAGATCTCTGCCTATCTTGTTTGTCTGTCTGTCCGCCCATCTGTGTGTATATATTTCTCTGTGAAGGTGAAAGGGAGATCCTCATGTAAAAATCCAAAATATAATTCTCTGAACCTGAAGAGCCAGTCCAAGTGTGGCTGTGAAGCCCCAACCACGCTTCTTCTTGCACCACTCTTATACTCCATGATGTCAAATATGTTTGAACACTAGGTATATGCTGAACACACTGTGCTAAGTGCTTTTCATATATTCTTCCATTTAGTCCACTTAGTCCTCACAGACCTCCGTGAAGTTGCCATGTAATTTGTCATGGAAATTGTCATTCCCATAAGCACTGGAGGAATCTGATGCAGAGATTTGTCCAAAGAGCTGCAGCTAATTACTGGTAGGTCTTTTTGAAATTAGGAATTTAGAGTCCAGAGTCCACATTCTGAACACTATGTCATACTATACCTGCTTTGTGTGTGTGTCTGGGTGTGTGTGTGAAAGAGAGAGAGAGAGAGAGAGAGAGAGAGAGAGAGAGATTGTTTCCTGGGATTCAACCTAGGACCTTGACATGCTAGGCAAATGTTCTACCACTGTGTTAAATGTTACACCCCCAACTCTTCCCATCTCCCCTTCCCACATCCGTTATGTTTTTTTTCCCCCTACCTGAAGCATTCTTCTTTCCTTCTTTATCTGGATGGCTATTTCTGATGCTTTGCATTATTTCAAGTGTGACTGACTCACAAAAGACTTCTCTGACTCCCTAGGCCCTGTCAACTTTCATTGTTTAGAGGCTGTCATGGGACACTCCTCCCTGCCTTTTCCTTCAAGAATTTAGGATGTTATCAGTCACTCTTGATTGTGTTTATTCCTTCAGTGCCTACCTCCAGCACTCATGTGTCATTAACTGATGTAGTCCAGGAAACAAGAACCTTGGTGGTGAGCAAAATCACTGTACCCTCAGTGCTTATCACTACACCTAGCAGGTAGGTGCTGAAGGAACATGGGATGAATGAACAGCCATGCTGCCCTCTGCTCTCAACCATATTGTAATTAACAACCCATCTCTTCACTTATTAAACATGATGCCAGTGGTTTTTGAGGAACATATCTTTCACCTCTACACTCAGAGAGACATTTAATAATGTTCTTTCTCCAACTTTAGTTTGAGAACCTCTAGGGAAGGACCTTGACTGGCACAACATGGGTAGGGTCATACCTCTAGAGTAATTGACTTGTCAAAGAGGCCATGTCATGATGAACATATGAATACCAGGGCCTGTTTGAAACAGGAGGATTTTATACCATGCCAAAAAGAAAACCCAATTAGTGTCTATCATAAAGACCAAGTGGATATATGTTACTCAGGTCTGGAAATGAGTCCAACTGAACTTAATTAAAATAATGACAGCATAATAACCAATTACTAAAAGCAAAACCTATTGCTAAATACTTAACCTTTGTTGTTTTTTTCATATTTATGATAATCCTCTGAGGTACATATCCTTATATGAATTGTTATCCTATTTCACAGATGAGAAATTGAGGCCTTAAGTTTATATGACTTTTTTCAGTCACACAGCTAGAAAATGGACACACAAACCCTGAATTGTCTAACTGAAGTTTCTGCTCAAAACTGCTATAAATCCAGCCTCTTAACAGCAAAGCTATTTGAATATATAGACTAACCCAAAATTTACTAAATGCTCGGTTGTATCAGTGAGTGTTGTATCAGTGAATCTACCCAGTAGTTATGGGCGGACCCTGTAACACAGGATAGCACATGGGGGGAGGAGAAAAAGGAAGACATACAAAATAAAAGGGGTTATCTGTGTCTGGTGATAGTGAAGGAGTAAATGCAAATAAACAGGGCCATGTGATGTTGCATTAACCAAGCATATACACTCAAACATACAGGAGACAGTACATGACAGATAAGCAGGGAATTTGAGGCCTTCTCTACTATGTATGTAGAGCATGAGCCAGGCTGGAGGTTAATAAAGTCCCAAGCAACACAAATGGATAAATCATATACTGATCAGAAAGTTATGATTAAATGCACTCATTTTAATTCTCAAAGCTGAAATTTTTATTACAACCCCAAAAGTCTTGTATTCTAAATTCACTGAAGAGAAATCTTTTCAGGAAAAAGTATAAATTGAGTTTCACGTGCTGACACTATTTTAGAGATTTGGGAATTAAAGATAAAGGAAACTAATTTCCTATAAATCCTGGTACATTATCAAAATGCTACATTAAATTGTTCACATTAAATTATTTAACTATTTAGCACATTATAAAATTAAATATGACAGTTCTGTTTTAAATGATTACAAAGCATGGAATTTGAACATAATTTAATAATAGTATTCATTACCATATGAAGTCAATCTGATCAATTTCATAATACCACATACTTATGATGTGGTATTACTATTAAAAATGTGTTAATACAGTTCCCTTTAAAGAACATTTTTCCTCTACTATTGGGCATATGGCCAAAGGCTTTAATTTATTCTCTAAACATTATCTTGACACTATAGGTTTTTGGCATTGTTTTTTCAAGATTTCAGTTTTATCAAGTATGAGGTACACAATTAAATTACATTGAATGATTGTTAAATATCTTAGACTGTTCTGGTAATTAAACCAGAGAAGTACATATGCATTAAATCCTGTCTAATTGTCATTTATTCTATTACAATCTGTTTAGAAAATGAGTTGAAAATAGATTTTAAAATCTGAGAAACTGAATGGATATTGTATATTTATGAATCGGATTTTAAATATTTATAAGAAACATTCAAAAAATATTCTTTCAAAAAACACAATATCATCACAGATTTTTAGTGTAACAGATTTGACAAAGACATATTTTGTACTTCTATCATTCAATCAATTAGCACACATGCATATCAACTACCTTCTATGTAACAGGAATATTTCTATCTACAATGAACGTTGAAAGAATATAGTATTTGGTTATATATATTTTCAACTGACATCTGACTCAAAAAAATGTTTCTAAATAAATAATACAGGTCTTTATTTTTAAAAAATGAGCATTAAGTAAATGAAAGCAGAACAAGAATAGAGCAACCATTGGATTGGTGGGCTCAGACGTCAACGTGACATCCTGGTCGAGCATCCTGGTGCAGCTCATCAGCTCAGAGAAGGTATAAGACTCTCTGTTTGCATCTCCCCAGGTGCAAACCCCTTTCCTTCCCCATTCCTGAGTCTCTCTCATGTTCCCCTTAATAACCATGTACCTCCATAGCTATCTCACAACAAACATCACAATGAGGCTCATTCTAAGCATTCTACCTCACCAACTGCACACAATTCAGGTTTAATTGTCTCAGTGTTAAATTATATCCCCAACCCTGAAATTTTCCATTGCAATTCAGAATCTACATATTTAAATTCTAATTACCAGTCCACTTGGATATTTTATGGGCAATTTTTAGTTAACATGTTAAAAATTGCATGCACATCATCTATACCTCCAAATCTACACCTGTGTCTATCCACATCTCCTGATTCAATAGCACTAATATCTATGCATTGCTCAAGGCAAGAATTGAGAAGCTGTTCTAGGTGTTTTTTCTTTCCGAATTTCTTATTTCTTATCACTACATGCCGGCTGACTTCTCTTTAGATTCATGCCCACTAAACTCCAGCATGCTTTTAGGATTCCTCCAGTCTCTCCAGGCAATTCACTCTCCTAAATGACTACTTCACAATTTCTTCTTTTCCTCAAACTACCAATATCCTTCCCTGGTCATTCTCAGTTGGTGGCTTTGCATATTCTTTTACTGAGAAAAAGAAACAATCTGAACAACCTTCTGGGAGCTCCAGCCTCCACGTTTGCTTCCTGGGTATCAGGACCCTCTTACCTTGAGCCTCCTGGAGTCAGCCACTCTTCACTCCACCCAGTATCCATTGGCCCTCAGGATAGGGATTCAATCTCCTCCTCATTATTTTCCCTCTCTTGGATCATTCCCATAATAAACAACCTTACTATAAAAATAATAATGACTTCTCCCTGCATGCCTCTCCAGTTATTACTTTTTCTATATCTTTAATAAAAATATTCCTCAAAATGATAGTCTTACCTTCTCCAATTTTTCTCCTCCAATGCTCTCTCTCCCTTTTTTGTCTTCATTTTTAAAGTCAAAGTTGTACATGCACTAGTTCAAATAAAAATTTCTTAAGAAAGTGTTATTTCATTTTACCCCCTCAGTGGCAAATTTTTTAAAATCATTCAGCTGCTTTGTTTAACATTTTTTATAAGTTGTACTGTATCCCCTCTCACATTCATATGTCTAACCCTCAGTAACTCAGAAAGTGATTGAATTTGCAGATGGGGATCCTTTTAAAAGAAAATTAATGTAAAATGAGGTGATTAGGGGGTCCTAATCCAATATGTGTCTTTATAAGAATAGAAAATCTAAACCCAAACAGGCACAGAGGGAAGACACAGAGACGGAAGGAGAAATGAGAAATGACCTTTTTACATGCCAAGCAGAGTCCTCCATAGAAACCAGGCCTGCTGGGACTTTGATCTTGGGCTTCCAGGCTCCAAAATCATAAGGAAATGACATTCTCTCCTTTAAGCCATCCACTCTGTAGTATGGATGGTTTGACTTAGAGTTTTTCGACTCCATGACCGGTTTACTGGGATGCAACCCCCACTATAAGTTGAGGAGTATCTTCACTGGATGTGGGCACCCTAGCAAAGAAGGCAATATTCTTGTTTATCTCCAAATAGTACACTTAAATTGTTGTTTCTCTCTTTTTTTTTCTTTTCAGATTTAGAGAGTATATATTGATTTCCTCCTCGAGAAGATGAGAATTTACACATTTCCATGACTCCTCCACCCACTCTCACATGCATGGACGGCCCAGTCACCCAGCCTCCCAATGCACTTTACTGTATTCATTGATCTAAGAAGTACATTTTAAGAGGCACTATCATTTTATGTACCACTAAGAAAGAAAGATTCTGCCAATTAAACAATGACACAGGACTTTCTTATCACATAGACTTTTTGCTGAAAGAGGTCTTTTAGAATTAAACAGATATAGATTTTTCATGTATCTTACTCAATATATGAAAACATAAGCAAAATAAATCATTTAAGGCATACCTAATTTCTTTAAAAAAATTCAGACTCTGACTGTTGCAAATCATTTATTTGATTCAGAATGGACTATCCAGGCTTTTCTACACTTCTGTGCTTTGTACCATCAAAATGTTGATGGTATAGTTTTCATAAAAGAATTTATAACACACTAAAAGACTTTGATATCAGACTCATGATCCAGTTTTACTTGTGCACAGCTAGCTAGATTTTTTTCTTCCTTCTTCAGAAATATTATTAGTGACCTCTACTTTGCTAATTGACTTATTTCTTACATCCTTGATTCACCGCATATGTAAATACTCATGTAGCCACCAACACATCGACTATAGAACTCCTTCAGTACACCATAAAACTGGTAGCTCTTGATGTTCTTCCTTTCTTACACAGGTAATGATGACCTTATTATGAACTTTGTCTGACCAACAACATGTATAAGACACAATTTATGGTAATATGATAGTTATTTTAAGTATGTTAAAATACACATATTAGAATTAATAAAATTCAAAATACTGTTTTGATTAGACTGATATTCCATGTTTACTTATTAGGTAATGCTAATAATTACAGAGGCAAATTTACTGTGAAGTTAATGAGGTTTCAGCGTCCCTCACTGATCGGAGAATCTTCAAAGACCTCTAGAGGTGACCTAGTGATATGCTCACATAACAATTTTAAAAATTGCAAAAGATATTATAGTAACAACCCATTATATTCACCACCTCTTTGCATTCAAACTTCACATTTATCATTTGTCATATTACTCCTCATGATTGGTGCTATGGTCTGAATGTGTCTCCTCCAAAATTCATGTTGAAACAATCCCAATTCAAGAATATTAAGAGGTGGGGACCTTTAGGAGTGATCAGTCTATGAACATTATGCCCTCTTGAATGGATTAGTGCCTTATAAGAGGTCTTGAAGGCCATGTGTATATCTTCCTCCATGTGAGCTCATATCATTCAACCTCCCAGGAAGATGGAGTAGCAAAGGTACCATCTGGGAAACAGCAGTCCTTACCAGAAACTAAACTTGAGAACTGAACTGTGAGATGTAAATTTCTTTTCTTTACAAATTATCCAGTGTCTGGTATTTTGTTAGAGCAACAAAAATTGACTAAAACAATTGGTTAGCCACAATGATATTTGTAGATAAAGTTGATATTAATGTTAAGTTTAGTTTGGGGTTAAACAAACCTCAGAAGGTAACTTTATGTATTTTGCACTTTCGTGTACTCTTACACTGTTGTTAGCCACCTACTTGAGTTAAGCTATTACTACTGCTCCCCCAATGGTTTGATCTGAAGTGCAGGGCAAAAATTATTGCAATATAAAAAGGTACTAGCATACTGAGCACTAAGAACATGAAGGAGAAGCAGTTTGGAAGATATGCAGCCTGAAGCTAGTCTACACAAACCTATACATGGACCATTCGATTCTCACCAGTGATTGTGAGAAACCAAATATTGTTTTATTCAGTTTTTTTGCTGCTGTGACTAAAAGACCCTACCAGCACAATTGAAGAGGAGGAAAAGATTATTTAGGGGCTCACAGTTTTAGAGGCCTTAATTCACAGACAGCAGGCTCCATTCCTCAGGGCTTAAGGCAAAGCAGGACATTATGGCAGAAGAGTGTAGTGGAGGGAAGCAGCTCACACCATGATCAGGAAGCAGAGAGAGACTCCACTCTCCAAATACAAAATATATACCCCAAAGCCATGCCCCCAATAAACCACTTCCTCCAGCCACACCCCACCTACCTCCAGTTACCACTCAGTTAATCCCACCAGTTACCAATTTGCTGATTAGGTTAATGCTATAACCCAATCATTTCTCTTCCAAACCTTCTTCCATTATCTCACATGTGAGATTTTAGGGGACACCTCACATTCAAACCATAAAACTTACTCAAAAATGGCCCTTTTCTCTTAGAAATGTACTCTTCTTCATAAGTTCTAATAAGACCTTAAAGCTCTAAGATGTAAGCAGTCTAACACAAAACTCTATTTTTAAAATATTTCCTAAATATTTTCTTTTTTCTACCATGACTCCTAATCAAAGACTCATACTATTGTGTTCTAATTGGTATCCCTTTTTCCCGCAGTGCTGTTCTGATATCCATTCACTGTAACCACTCTGATCACAACACAAATCTAATCAAACAACTCCTCTATATGGACTCCTCAACAGGCCCCAAATAAGGCATGGTACTCATGGCATTCTTCATGACATCCCCACCTGCCTCTCCATCACCACAGTCAGGTAACAGATGCTCATCTTCAACCTACCTCTTCACACATCCAGTATGGATGAGTTTTCAGTATGGATGAGTTTTTCTTCCCAGAGAACACTCTCCACCTCCTTTTTCATCTAACTTTTTCATATCTTGAGGACTTATGTCAGGTATGATTCTCCTCCAAGAATCCCTTCCTGGCAACTTTTTCTGGCACCACTCTTATACATAATTATGTCATTGTGTAGTCCACACTATATTAACACCACCTAAATGTTTCCCTAACTGGAATTTAAATATCTCAAAGACAGAGTGCTGTTTCTTTTTTATTTATGGCACTAGCATAGTACATTGCATAGTCTTCCATAAATGTTTGCTAAAGCAAATAAATTCAGCTATATTATCCAAATTAGATAGAAACTCAAATATATATTATATATATATATTATATATATATATTTATATATATATAATCTGAAGTTATTTATTGGACGATCTTCAAAACCCAAGAAGTATCAGGAAGGGGTTGGGGAGACATTCAATACACAGTAAATAGACTAAATACAGAGACATTAGATGGCTCAAGATCAGTGTGATAATTAAGTCTATAAAGTGGTCCTAATGGTGGGGACTAACCAGAAGAGAGAGGACTATCTAAAACAGCTGAATCATGAGGGCAATGCCCAATGGACCATGAGGTAAAATTGCTGAGATTCACAGTAGGGTATGGTATAGAGAAAAAATACCTGAGGCAGGTGCTAAAGTAATGAAGCTTAATGAGAGCAGGATCAGAAAGAAGTAGACATTAACATTTAGGGTTCAGAAGTTCCAGAGATGCTGGGCTTCAAATGAAGTGAAGCAGAATAACAGGAACTGTCATGGTATAGAATATGTCACCCAGAAACAAAGAATAGGTACAGTGAACTCCACCCCAAAAAGGATATGAACAGACTAGATCTATGGGATAAATAAAGGAAATAAAAGACTTCTCTCTCCTAATACATTTTGATTTTTTAAAACAAGCATTATTCTGGTCCACATATTATATTTTTGACCCATATTTTACTGTTTTTCTATAATCTCTTATGGAGCACAATTCCTTTACCATCTTCAAAAATAGGATGGATCCAGGAAAAGAAAAAAGGAGGGGAAAGAATAAGGAGAAGAGAAATCAACAAAGAAATAGTGTAGGAAAAGAGAGCTACCTTTGCCAGTACCTGGAGAAGCCCTTATCTATAGAGTGGCCTGGAGTTTGTCTTTTTTCCTGCCTGGAGGAGCTGAGTGAGAGAAAGAAAAGATTCCCTAGTGACATGCTTGACCCAAGTATTTAACCCCTTTCACTGAAAAGGAGAAAGTTCATTTGCTGAGGATCCAGGAATCTAGTCACTTGAAGGAGTGTTTCAAATCACAACTCCACATAAACTTGTTTAAAAAGAAAAAATGGGAATATATCCCTATGAAAAACACTTTTCCTCCTTTTGTCTCCTTCCTTTCTTCCACAATGGTCAGTCTGACAGTTGACAAGTATCAGTTAATTTATGCAGGATTTCATCAGTCAAGAATCTGGTTAAAAAAAAAAAAACTGATTCACTATACATCCTATTCCACTCTTCTATAAGACTTTTTATCCTACTAGACTGGCCCAAAAGTGGGGAACCTATTTCCATAAAAATGCTCCTAAATTAAAATAACTTCATGGAAAAATATAATGCAAAACAGGTGTATCAAATGAAAGATGTTGAACAGAAAAGAAAACTATAACATCCCCAAGGAGTCTGAGAGTAAGGTCTAAGTACTGTTAGAAGGAACCTTCCATCAGATTGCTGTTCAACTTAATTACGGTTTAAGAAGTGCACATGTGAAATTAATATTCAGGATCCTGCTGATTTGAAAAGCAGCAATAGGCCACCATTTGAATTCACAGACTTGTAATCCATCTTGTCCCATGGAACAACTAAGTACAATATGATATCAGTGCTCAAATTTCTGAAGAGAGAAAGCAGTGGCCCTATATTTTTTAAAAAAAGAATTATGCATATGTAACTTGAATACAAAAGGGAGAATTATGTTAATACCACAAGAGAAGTACAAAGCTCACATCCTTTTAGTTCTGATCAAGCAGAAATCCTCACTTAGCACATTAGGTCTGTTAGGATGTCATTGCACACAGACCAATGTCATATTCTTAGGATAGTCTCTGAGTTTCTGATGATTTTTATGTCTGTCATATTTTGAATGGTCAGAAGTGAATATACTAAATTAAGGATGAGACCAGATTAGAATGATTGAAACTCCACTGATAATCCTCATTTCTACTTGCCACTTTTCCCTATGGTTGCTATTAAACACTGCCCAGGAATAACTATCCCTGATAAATAAAAAAATGACTATCTTCTCCCAGTTTCCACTCTGGTCCAAAGAATCTCTAACCCTGGTGTTTAACATCTCAGAATCTACTTCCCATGACTGCCTAATATCGGTCAAGTTTCCCCAGTGTCCAACGAACCTCTGTTGGGGAACCATTATCCTCCTGGAACAACTGGCTCCTTTGTGTTGAATACTTTTGAGTGGAATTGCTCAATTTCACCCTCTCCAACCTGCCCCTCTCACTCTCAACAGAAAGCAGCATGGTATAGTAGAAGGAACTCAAGCTTTCAGGGGAAGCCTAGACGCCATTACTCACTCTCAGCCTGGTGACCTTAGAAAGTTATTTAATTACTCTGGACCTCTTTCTGTTGATGTTATTTGTTAGGTAATTACAGCTGAATTTTATTTATAGGATTGTGAGCATTGACTGAGAAAAAAATATATGTAAAATAATCACTACTGGGACTACCATAAGATACATTAGTAAATCTTAGTCCTTAACACTAGCCTGATGTGCAATTCACCAAGAACAAAGTCAATGCCATGGAGGTCGTGATGTGCAGATGGTCCATCCAGACATGTACAGAGCACTGAATCAAGCTGCTTTTGCTACCATAGCAAGATCTTGCTTCTTCACCCCTGCTCACTACCATGCTCCACCATGCTGCCCTTCCCTAAGTTGGAACATTTTTAGCTCTGGTTTTATCATGTTCTTCCTGATATCATTCTCCTGTCTCTTTCCAAGATTCTTTCTCCTTAGATCTATTTAAAACACTCATCTCTTTGGAGAGGCTTTTAGTGACCATCCCTCTCCAAAAGAACTCCCTTTTTTTTTTTTTCTTATTCCAGTATCCACTATTTTTCTGAACACATATCATAATCTCTATTGAGCATATCTAGTTGTGTAATATGATGCAACCTCTCTAAGGATCTTAGCATTATTTGTATTGCTTGTGCCTGGAAAAGAGCCTGGCTCAAGCCAAATGTGCAGTAAATAAAATATTTGTTGCATGTATGAATGAATAAATAATCAAATTATTTGTATTCACTATTGCATCAATTTTAAAGCTCTTGGGGCTTCATTCCAATTTGTATAAAGCACTGGGTCCTTAAAGTAAGACATTGTGGAAAAGTAAATGAAATGTTCGTACTATGATGATCTCTTAATGAATGCTCAATAAGTAATATTTATAGTGACATTTTTGTTAATTTAAAAATAGTAGCTTCAATTATATGAGCCCATGGTACCTTTATGTCCATGTGTCTTGCTTTTTTCCATTGTAAAATGAAGGACCAATTCATATGTACATGACCTATGTTGTGAAGATTAAATGAGTTTATGTATGTAAAGTACTTGAAATGTGTTATAGATTGGATCTGGAATGCCTTCAAAGAGTTGAGTGTTGAAGGCTTGGTCCCCAGCTATTGATGCTATTGGGACATGGTGGAAACTTTAGAAAATGGGGCCTAGTTGGCAATGATGGGTCACTAGAGGTAAGCCTTTGAAGGTATATTTTGTCTTCAGACCCCTACTGTCTTTCTGACCACTCTGAGGTAAGCAGATCTGCTCTGTTGCACCTTCCCCACCATGATGGCTCACTTCAGGATCAGAAACAATGGAACTAAGTGACCATGCACTGAAATCTCTGAAACCGTGAGTTAAAATAAATTTTTTCTCTTTAAAGTTGACTTTCTGAGGTATTTTTTTCACAGCAATGGAAAGCTGACAAACAGAAAATGGTAACTAAAACACAGTCTATACTAAAAAGGACATTTCCAGAATTGACACATATTACAGTCTATGGCAATGACAATCTGCATCGATTGCAGGCTACGTATAATGGGAAAAGGCCGACTCTGTGCAGCCTTGGTCAACAGAGCCTTGCTGCCACACATAAGGCTAAAGAAAGTATAATTCTCAAAAGGTAAGAATTATTACATTTTGATGCTGCTATCACCAGACAAGGTAAAAAAAAAACTCACTCCTTTAAAACCCATGGAGAAATTATATACTTATATACTCAAAAAGTTTTGAAGCAAACTATTTTCACTAACATGTGGCTTTCAAAAAAGTTACTTTAAGTCATGCTGACCAAACTGATCAGAGAAAAACAAAATATTTAGGGATCTTCTGGCCAAAAGAACACCAAAGTTTATTGGATAAAAGACCAAAGTTTATTTGGCTCTTATTTATTTATAGCAATAAATAAGTCACAAGTCCCTGTATTTGTCCCTTATCCTCTCTTGCTTTTTTTTTTTTTTAATCTATTTATTTATCCTGGAGATTAAAACCAGGGCATGTGCATGCTAAGCAGTCCTACGTCCCTGTTATGGTTTCTGTTAAATATCACCAGGACCCTTGTATAAAGATCCATTTCAATACAAGAACTAGTTAAGACCTTGTTTTAATATCATTCTACTACAAATTCAGAGTTTCTAACTGACAATAAACTCTGTGCGTCTGTTTACAAAGATAAAAAGTTTAAAAAAATGTTAGTAGGAAACTAAAAATAGCAAATGGTCCCATATTTATATCTCAGTAGTCAGAATACAAATAAACATCCTTGGTGAAAACACATCAGTGCTTCCAATTAAGGCAATATAATTGCATGCTTTGAAGTGGAACAATGGAAAAATCTGACAATCCATTGTATTAATATGAGACACAGACTTTAGAGACATATAAAAAATAACATTTAATCTTTGTAAGGCATCTGCTTCTATATACTTTTTGCATAACATTTATGTGTTGTGTGTAAACACACACATTAGATAGATAAATAGATAGCTGGATAGATAAACATATGTTAAAGAGCTAGATGAAATCTGTTGCAACCCACTAATTCACTTTAGTAAGCCATTTCACTGTTGCTGCTGCAAGTTCTGTTGTCTTCTACAGTCTCATTGTTTTCAGAAGATTGTGCAAAAGCTTTTACACATTAATACTCTGTCAATTCATTTACTTACTGGGCAGATCTCAAATAACCAGATGTGAAGGTAGTAGACAAAGTCTTAAATAGAGAGTGGTATAAAAGCTGAGAGCAGTGTTTTTTATCCTATGTGTGTCTAAGTGTTTTATTTTATTTATAAGGTGGAGAATGATATATAATCATTCAAAAAAGATGAAAGGTCAACTAATAATATTCTGTAAATATTTAGAGTACACCATTGTTTCTCAAACTTTTCATGAGATAACATGAGATTCTTATTTAGTGGTCAGTTTTCAAGTGTCACTGTTCCCTTTCTGTGCTTTTAAAATAATTTAAATGAAATTAAGCATTATTTTTGCAAATTTCTATGTTAAAAATCTCAGTTGCTGGACCACTGACTGCTTAGAACAGTTTAAATTATATAAGATTTAAGCAAAAGCACTACTTGTATTTTCTTATCAAAAAAGACCTAATCCTAAGGTTAAAGTAAACCAGCAAAGGGGCATTTAAGACTATCCATTAGATAAATGAATAATTAATATTCTAATCCTGACAGTCATAAACAACTATTGTGACTTGTAGGCTTTTCGAAATTCTTCTGAAATATAGATTATAAACCAAAATTTCTATATCATAGAGAAGAATTACCATTAGTACATGATGGTCTGTACCTGGAAATCAAGTGGGGAAGCAGGCAGTCTCTTAGAAGAGAACAGATAATCACAGTTGCCTTGGACCCATCACAAATAGAGCATTTAAAATGACTGCCATTTTGTTTTAATTCCAATCTTCCAAATTCTGCCAGAGTTGCAAATTCTCTTCCTCCTTTTTTTGTTTTTGTTTTTGTTGTTGTTGTTGTTTGTTTGTTTTCCTTTTTGGTATCAGGGATTGAACCCAAGGGCAGTAACCTCTGAGCCACATCCCCAACTCTTTATTCTTTATTTTGAAACAGGGTCTTGCTAAGTTGCTTAGGACCTTGAAAAGTTGCCAAGGCTGTCTTTGAACTTGCATTCCTAATCTGCACTGTTTTGTTATGAAATAGTCCATGCTGTATAGATTCTTTAGTAGAAAGTATTTCATTAAACCCAATGACTTACTTTATCTAATAGTCCTTAAGGATTTTACCAAGGTACTTTTGAAATTCCTTTGGGTTCTTGGGATTTAAATTTCCTGTTTGATCATGCTGAGTATAAAATCAAAATATCCATCAGAACAACTGATATGAAAAGTGTGCTCTCAGCTCATGGTCACATGGGCACTTCCTGCCTTGCCAGGACTGGGAACTGGGAACTGTGTGGGAACTGGACTTTCTGGATCTTATTGTCCCTTTCTTCAATGTATAACATCACAGGATAAATCCATCAATAAAATTTCAGGCACGAGTTTTAAAACTAGAATCAAAGATGTAATTGATCAGTAATTAGGATGTACCATTCAAGAAACAGAGTCAGGAAGTAGCATATTAAGAACATAAATTTAAATTAGAAATAAAATTTTTTAAAAGTGAATAATTTAGAGCTGAACTGTACATTATCTGTCCTCACTTCCCCTCATGCAGCCAACAGTGCTGAGTTCAGGTGTGTCTTTTCAACATAGGTGGTTTGGCTCCTAGTTATATACAAACTGGAGAAAAAAATTATCTTTCTCTTTTACTTTAATTGGTAACTTGTTAGTGTCACATGGAGCTGGAGATAATATTTAAAGGAATAGTCACTATTGCTTAAGAAGGAAAGATGAGGAAGTTAGAAAGCTTACAGAAAAAAAACTGAAAGGGCTGTACAAGTAATCTAGCAGAAGGCATCAAGTCTCAAATGGCATATTGTACAGAGAAAATTCAATGTTTATCATTCTGCCTATGATTCCACTGCACAACCTTTCAGGGGTTAAAAGCTTTGTGTTTTAGGTTCTATAACATTGGGGAAATCATTTATCTGGTCTTTGTAAATGCTGAGAGAAATTTAGGGGTCTTTGTAAATTCTGAGAAAAATGTGAAGTGTTATATCGGCTTTGAGTCAGGTGTTTGAAAGCTATGGTACTCCTGGGTGAAGCTATCTCAAATACTAAGATGAAATTAAAGCATGGGAAAAAATAATAATAACACATTAACTTTTAATTCATTGTTGTCTTAGAGCCTGAGAGTGCTAAGAGGTTTAACAAAAGACCACTAGGAATAACATGCTTGAAATACACTCCAAAGAAGAAGAAAGTAAACAATGAGCCTCAAACAGTTCAAGGCAATGCACACTAACAGTATGTAGGACCAAAAATAAAAGTCTAAAGAGAAATGAAAAAGCTTTGAGACTGGCCTTTAGGAAGGTGAATATGAGAAGGAGAAGGATTTCTAGTTAAAGCCTTTCAAGATCCAACAGATTACACTTTTTGATGGCCAATAGTATCATTCTGACCTTGACTGCAGCTGTAGGAAATAGCGGGGCATTCAAATATGGCCATGCATTTGCTCCACGTCAGTCAGACACTGAGAATAATGATGGCCCAAGAATAGAGGTCCTTTTGCTACATTCTTTGTTCTCTGTGGGAGGAAAATCTGAGAAAGATTTTCTATTATACCCCAAATAGCGTTCTTTCTGTCAGTTCATAATAGTGGGCAAAGGGAAGAGGATTGTTAAATGAGGGAAAAAGTTTACCTAGGGAAATATGTATAAAGAAACTTCAGAGTATTTCATGTCAATATAGTCTAGGATTCTATTTTATCTGTGTTAACTCATTTAGTCCTAAAACACTGAGAGATTGGATGCACTTCTATTTTGTAGCTATGAAAGCAGAGATGGAGAGCTGTAAGCTGTTTGCCCATGGACATTCAGTGACTGAGTGATAATGGTAAGATACGGCCTGAAATCCGTTGAGACCACCAGGCTTTAACCCCAAGGCTTTTCACCCACCATAAAATTTCAAGACTTGGGGGATCATCTGTAATAAGTCCTATCATTTCATCTCTCAACTTTAGGCAGATATTATTCAGGATACCTGGAATTCCACTGCACACTGTAGGGAAATAGCTGCCCTTTAGGTTTTTAGTTAGAATCCATCCATGAGGGTACCCACTTTCACAACTGCACCCAGCACTTCTACCACATTAGGTTTCAAAGGACCTCAGAGATGAAATGTGTTTCATTCAGATGGCAAAGTTCCTGACTCCATCTACCTGATGAAAAGAATCAAACCAGAGTAACTCTTCCAGCATCTGAAAGGTTTTACACACGTGACACCACACCCACTGCAGAAACTCCTCAACACTCCTATGTGAGGAATACTCACCCATGCGATTTCAAATAAGGACCACTTCCCCCGAAAGGTCAATTTTTTTGTGGATTATTTGATACAAAACAAGTTAACCAAAACAACTAGAGAGACCTGCATCTACAATGATCAAAAGAAATGTTTAATGTTCACTCATTGGGTACATTATTCCAAGTGCTAACAAAATGATTCTGTCTTCAAGGTGATTATGGTGATCTGGTAGAGAAGCCTCATCTTAAAAGACATTAATAATTTCTTTACTCTTTTGCAAAATGAGAAACTATCTTATAAAAAGACTTTATGCCAAAACATAATTACAGGTATGAGCTTTAAAAATTGTGTCCTAAATATCCCAGATCTCAAAAATGAAATGATACGTGAATTCTGAAAGCCTTGATTTGAACTTGGTAAGATTAACCATTCACAATAGAAATCCATTTCAATGCAGCATTTGGGAAGTAACATCCATTACAGACACTAGCACATTTTCCATGCTAGACTGAAGCTTGGAACTTAATGAGAAGTTACTGACAGCTTTCATCTTCACAGCTGCCCCTGGAATTTGTTAACAAGTCAGTTCCCCTGACAGGCAGATACTAGAAGTCACTTGAACTGTTCCAATGAACACAATACAAGAAATGTAATCCCCTAAAAATATGTTCTCCCAATTTTTTTAACTAAGTACCTTCTAGAAGTAGATTTAACAAATATATTCTTTTGGTTTCTATAACCCTGTATAGAACTCTTTCTAAAAAACATAGTGAAGACAATATGATGTGTCTGAATTTAAATTCTTACTCTTTTTAAAGTTGCAATTCTCCATTCCATCTTTATAATCAATATGGCATTAGAAGAATAACATACAACATATGCTACTTTGCTTAATGTTCAAAATAATCCTCAATGATGGTACAATTAATCCTTTTTACAGATAGATAAACCGAGGCTCTGACAAGTGAAGGGCCAGATCACATTGCTAGGTACTGGCAAAAGAATTAAATTTGTCCCCCTTCAAAAAAAATGCTTTTCCACAGAGAGAAAGAACTAGACTTAATATTCAAGAGAGAATGATATATTTTTCCATTTTAATATGAATTAATAGCAGTATCCTTTTTCAAATTATATGTACTAGAAAAACAGTTAAAATTAAATGTTCTTAACACTTTCTAACCTAAGTGCTACATAAATTGCCCCCTGTATGTATTTGTGTGTATATGTGTGTGTGTGTGTGAATGTGTGTGTGTGTGTGTGTGTGTGTGTGTGTGGGTGGGTGTACATACACAAGTATGTAAGCAAATCATTGCTCCACAGATGAAGTAAGTGAACCCTTCTGTAGAAAATTTGAAAGTCTAGAATAAATTCTGCCAACAATCTGCCTTCAAATCACCATCACAATACCCATCACCGGTTTCTTAAGTTTCCACAAGAAGCCATATTCTTGTCGGGGGCACCAAAACTCTTGTTAAAATGGTGATGTTATTAGGTGAAGAAGGTAAGGTATCATATTAAATCATTATAAGACATTACTATCATTCTGCAATCCTGTTTAACCAATTAACTAAAATAATCTAGCAGATCCTTGAAGAGCCAGATCACCCAGAACAAGAACAAACAAGTCTGACTTTGCAGGATGGAGAAGGGAAAGGTTAAGAGTGTCCATAGACTTGGGACCCTTAAAACTGCATCTGAATTTATTCTGCCAGGTTTTCTCAACGCTGATGAAAATGGTCACTGAAGGCAAGGATGTGCAGGGTGTTGCAGTCAGGTACCTATCTTCATGTTCCATGGCTTAGGCAATAGCGGGTCTTTGGCAGAGCCATGCCTCCCCACAATGACATCAGACTTGTCAGACATACAGGGCTATTTCTCATAGTGCCAACCACACAAGGTTCTTCAGAGCATATTTCTGTCACCTTCATTACCTTCAAGATCTATTCTCTGTAAACTTTTCTAACAGTCAGGAGTGAAATGAAGTGGAAGCGGCAGTGAACAATACATTTTTCATTTATAAACAATAATTGCATATTTGTGGGTAAACAGTCACCTAAATATTAAAGGCAGATCCAGGACTAGTGCCAGGCAAAATAGCACAGCTCATAATGGGGCAGCTGCTGGAATTGCAAACCACCTATCACAGACCCCTCTCTGAAAAGTCCTCCTGGTCCACCCTATACTTAAATAGAGTATGAAAAAACAGAGGGTAGTCATTTGAGAAATGCATTATTTAAAATGCATTTTAGTAACAATTTCAGGTTGTGGGCCTTACATTTTTCAATGTAGTTACCTCTAAGTCTGTCCATATTTTCTCATATATCTGAATTCCTGTGTCAAGAAGTAAATGATTTGTCAGTGGTCCTAGGGAATATTCACTCTAAGAACACCATGGAGGCCATAGAGCTACCTCACGTGTTTATCCAGGTCTGATCACATCAGGACAAATCACGCCTTTGAAATGCCTTGATATTAGCTTTCCTTTTTAAAGCTAAGCATCTTGTATAATTTTGCCATTAAGAGCTACTACTCTCAAATGGTTACAATTCTTTTTTTCCCTCCCCAGTGATGGGGATTGAATCCAGGGGCCTTGTATTTGCAAGGCAATCACTCTACCAATTGAGCTATATCCCCAACCCTTATGATTCTTATTAACTAAGAGAGCTTGTGTAAAGAACTCAGAAAATACTGAGAACCCAATAAGTTCAATGAGCAAAGGATGAAAGCACATCACAAATGAGGAAGAACAAGTTGAAGAAAAACTGAGGGAGATTGTTTAGGGAAAGTTTCCATTAATAAAAGAAATACCAAGTAAAGCAAAGAAAACCCATCTTTAACCTATAACTTAGTAATTATGTAAAATAAAATTGTGTTGAGAGTATACATTGGCACAAGGCTTAGTTCCCATGTTAAAGGATAAAGAAATGCATCAATGTTGGAAGAAAAACACACAGAAAGCATACAAGGAAATGTCAGCAGTGAACATGCTTTTCATGTTTGTTTGTTTGTTTGTTTGTTTGTTTAAGAATCTACATTTAAAATGAAAAACTAATGGTCTGCAAATGAATACTATGCTCTCACAGAACCTGGGGAAACCATGAAGATTCTTCCTTGAGAGGGAAGACGGTGTCAGGAAAGCAAACCTCATGCATGAATAACAATAGTTCAACTATGGGATGTTGGAAGGGAAAAAAATAATTATTAAAGAAATTTTATAAGTGAGGAAATGATTTCTTTTCACAAACAGAACCATTTAGAAACGAATATTTGCCCTTGACGATGAAATGACTTTGTAGGCTGATTTGGAATCAAAATCTGATTGTGGGCAAGGAAAAAAGAGAAAAGAATATAGGGGATAAAGAACCAGGTAGCCATTCAATAAAGTAATCTTTCAGGATAAAGAAATAAGAATATGTTGTACACAAAGCTGAAGAAAAAAAGAAAGAGTATACACATGTCATTCCATAAAATTTACCTGAGATGACTTTATAATATTTCCAATCTGTGGAAATATTTTGGTTGCTTCTAATCTGAAAGAACATCTATTGTTTTCCAGGCTTTCAGTATACTCTGGAAAGGAACCATGACCTGAGGTATTGTTGTCTTTGGAGATTAAGAGAAATACAGTTCCCTGCTATCATTTTTCTGATCCCCTCCAATTATAACCAGTTGCCAGCAGTTCAGTGTGGCCTTTGCAGCCTGGTGACTACTAAATAATTGGAGTTGAGATGTCAAATATTTCCCTAATGAGCTCAAGGTCCAAAGCAAACCCTGAACTGAAGTCATGATAGCAAGGCATTTTGATGTGTCTGCTGCTGGAGAAGAGTTGGAGCTGTTATGCCCCCAAACACGTGTGCAGGGTTGCTTAGAAAAAGAAGAAAGAAGATGAGCAGAAAGAGAGGAATTACTTTCTGTAATAGAGTAAGAGGATTATCATTTCTAAATTGTTATTTCTATCACTTAGGTTTAGAAATTCAGCCCCAGAATCACTGATTCTGAGCATTCCTAATACTATTCATATCTTGCTAAATGTAGAAAGCTGGAGAGAATTCTATAGAAAAGAAAACAATACAATAAGCCCTCATCAGAAATGACTAGCACGTTGGGGAAGCTTTGCTTTCTTTGACAAAGGGGTATATGGCACCTCTAAGCACAGACAAACACAGGTGTTACTTATAAACAGAGCCTAGCTCCATCCCGGTGAGGGTTCCGAGTCACTGCCTGTTCTGTCATGTTGAGGTGAAGATGAACCAGAGAGTGTCATAACTCCTGGGCAGGAGGAATATGGCTGCCACCCTTCTTCTCTAAATATCTTTGATCATCCGCCTACCCTAAAATTAAAAATGCATATACGTACTAAGGTAATTAAGATCTATGCTTATGAAAAAGAGGTATGAGTCTCACAACTTTTGTTAAAGGTCACATTTGAGACTTCCCTGGAGTGAAGTAAATCACTGTTCCACTGGTTGAGATGGTCTTCAAATCTTGACCCTACTATACCAACAATGTGGATATTTTAAATTAGCATGTTACATTAGAAAATGATTCTGTTATCCCCCTTCATTGAAACGATCATTACAAGCAACCTGTGATATTGTGAGCACAGCTATTTGAAATATGTTTTGTTAAACACAGCTTTCCAATCTTTGAAACAGCTTGTTGGCTTGGGAACTGACTTCACCTCACTACGTGGAGTGCGGACACGTTTATGCTTGTCTCGTCTATTGCTTTGGGGATTTTCCCAGTGTAAATCCTCTTGGAACTCAACTCTCCAGCTTTGTACAGATGTACTGTAACTGACGCTTTGTTTATGATCCTGTATCCAGTTTTTTGGTTATTTTTTTTTTTAAATAGGAGTAGGCAGATTAGACATACTTCTAAGGGACCTATTGTGTATTGTGAGCACTACATGCTTAATTGCCAAAAAAAGAATAAAAAAAAAAAAAGCAACCAACAACCCAGCTGCTTAATTTATGGATAGCAGCAACAGGGCCAGCAATTTCAACATGGAAAGTGGAACTCTCATCATTCATAAAGTTGGCAGGAGTTTCTTCTGAATTTCAGACTGAACAAGAATCTCTTTGTTTTTCTCCAATTACTTTTTTTAAACAAGTAAATTGAGTGCTCCTGGAAGGTGCTTGTTTTTCTAAGCAAAGTCCTCTATTTCACCAAGGAACAGGTGCAACAGAGGGAGTGGCATTTAATGCATTATAAAACCTCCCCAAATTCCACCACTTTGCCTTAAGCTTAATCTCAGCGCTCCATTTCTATGAAGTTGAGCCTCTGTGGCCCATCTCTTTTAGGCTGTTTTTTGACATTATCTGTAAAACCACCAATTTCAATGGTGATTTTTCAGAATCAGCTGAGCCTAGAAATAAATACATTTTCCTCTAATGTATTGCCTCATGTAAATTTGACTCATTTCCTTCTTTACTTGGCCCAGAGCCATTCATATCACAGAGACTCCTCAGTGCCCTCCAACTAAAACAGAAATTTTTGTACATGACGATGGTATGGGCAAGGCCCATGGCAGCCTTTGGGGTATCTAGAGGGGAGCTTTCCCTCTATTTCCTTGTTGCCCTGCCCTGAGCTACTTTCCTCTGCCACATCCTTCTGCCTTGCCTTTTCTGCTTTACCTTCGCCCAGAGATGAGATGGCCATCTATGGACTAAGATCTCTGAAACCTTCTCTGTGTTGTTCTTGTCAGGTCTTTTGGTCACAGTGGTGAACAAGCTGAAGAAAACAATCTCCGTTAAAGTCAGCATGGGCATCCCCTCTTACCTGTGTTTATGCTTTCCCTACTTTCATTTAGCCATGGTCCTCCTTGGTCTGAATGTATTAAATAGAAAATTACAGAACTAAGCAATTCATAAATTTAAAGTTTTGCACCATTCTGAGTGTGAGATGAGATCTTGGGCCATATTGCTCTCCTGCTGTGTAGGATGCCCACCATTACTCGATAGCCATCTCAGTTATCAGACCAATTTTCATGGCACTGCAATGCTTGTATTCAAGTAACCCTTATTTTACTTAATAATAGAGTAGTGATGATGGCAATTCAGATATGCCAAAAAGAATCTGTAAAGTGCTTCTATTAAGTAGTGTCATCTCACATCATCACAGGAAGGGTCGGTGTAGTACAGTAAGATATTTTAAGACAGAAGTACCAAACTCAAATAACTTTCATTACAGAATATTTTTATAACTGTTATATTTTCTTTGTTATTATTTTTAATCTCCTTTTCTGTCTAATTTGTAAGTTAAACTTTATCATAGGTATTCATCTTCATTTTAGGTTGTGGCTTTTCAAATAAGTCAAACCAAAAATTAGACTCTGGCTTATCTGACTGTATGAACAGAAATGCATCAAGAGGGATATAGAGATATATTTCAGTGGTAATTTTCTAAATATCTTGATGCATACACACATATATTATCTTCTAATCATGAATCCAAATGTGACCACTCAAAGCTGACATTTGGTTAAACAAGTGGCAGTCACAACCCGAACATCACATTAAACAGCTGCATCCCAAGTACTTGGACAGAAATAAGATTGAAATGCCTTCTATGAAACTACTATGGCAAATGTAACTTCAGTAAGCAAAAGGTTAAAAAGTGAAAAATGCTCAGAGGAAGCCTTGTTAAAGGAATTAGTAATGGGATATGGGAGTATGTTATCTTTAATTTGTGGGCATGAATCCAGACTCAATTATTGGCAACCAAAATCTATTGCACTTGGGAATTTCAGGAGCTCTGGTGAAATAATTTAGGATGGAATGCCTCCGTTTAATGGATCTTTGTCACTGACATTTTTGCTTTTAAAATCAACATTTTTCATCTGCATGTGTTTCCTTTTCTGACTCCTGTTACTGCTAAACAGGTATTTCTTATGACTTACTCTTCTTACATGGTTTCGTATTAAAGATTATCTGTTTGCAATAGACTGAAACTACACTTTAGGATTATTTGCCTCTGAAAATATTTTCACAATTAAAGAAAATCCTTTTGGGATCCCACCCAAGATAATTTAATTACCGAGATAACAATTACTTCTTGTTCCATCGCTCTCATATCTCAGAAGGGTCCAAAGTCTCAGGATTTTGATGACAGCTTTCAAAGAAAGCACTGCTGAACTCTCATGATGCTCTGGAAAGACTTTGTGGCACATCACGATAGAGTTCATTCTGGGTTTCATCAATCACTGAATCATCCTCTGAACAACATACTGTGTGGGGAAAGGGTGCACTCAGGTGCATTCTGCTAAAGGAAAGGTCCAAAAGGAAGTCGGTAGAAAAAGAAGGAAGGGCAAGAAGAGGATTCACATTTTCCTCTTTCTTGCCTAGAGGAGTTTGTGTTTTGTTTTCTAAGAGCTTATCATTGTTTTCTCTGCTGAGAGCTTGCTCATAGACCATCATAGTATCTCAGATCATTTGTCTTAATACAGGGCCTAACTCGCTAGTCCACAGGGCCTCAGGAAATCTGCAGTGCTTCCAGAGGATGCCTGACTGTCCCTTTTATGGAAGAAAGAGCCTTCCTTTTCCACTGGGTGATGCAAATTTGCCTTGACTGTGGAGCTGCTTCCTTAGGCTCTTCTTTCTGAGGTTTTAAAACCTTTTTATTGCAGCTTTCGGGGTTTTGTTCAGGACAGTTGATGGTGTTCTGAGACCTGGGGAGAGGAGAATAGCAACCATTCTGTATATGGCACACTAGAAAAATGTAGGTACTGAATCTTCAGGCTGAAATGAGAGTGCAGGTGACTGCCAACTGGCAAAGAAGAAGTTAAAGGGATACAACTTTGCCCTCCCCACCTCATGCTCTGTTCCTCAGAATATGAAGGCTAACATTGATACACAATGAATTTGGGCTTGTCAAACCTATAAAAGGTAGTAAGGTAAAGTAAAATATAAGTCATCAATCCCAGAGTTTCTAGAAAGAGTTGGTGTTGCTGATCCATTTATTGTTTTCTATTTTTCTCATCCCTGTTGGAATGCTACCTTTCAGCCTCTCTCTGCCCAGACCCATAAGCTTGCAATCCCACGCAAGACTGCAAAATCCACAAAAATACCAAATGTCACTGTATGTTCTATGTGTATGCATTTTCCAAAATTAGAATTCCTAATCTTAATTTGTTAAAAGGGGAAAGACATCACAACCAAGTATGGTTGGAGAAATTTCAGCATGGAATCTGCCAGCCATTCCAGGATCACCTGGTTTAAACGGAAGCAGTGCAAGACCTTTGGGAAAGTCCAAGGTGTATAATATAGTTGTAAGACTTTGATAAGCAGGATGACCTACTTCATTTATGTGGAGAGTTGCACTTATCACGTACCACACAGGGGGCCCTATATTTTCCAGCCTCCTTTGAAGGTAGGTTGGGCCGTGGACTATTCTGGCCAATGGGCTGTGAGCTGAAGAGATCTCTCATGGGACATGGTTAGGAGTGGATGTGAATTCCCTAAACTCCCCTTTGCTGCCTGGGCCACCAGAAAGCAAGCTGGCATGCCAAGAGGCTGCATAGATGAAGGCTGCCCTTTGTAACCTCCTGAAGTGACTACTTGAAAGGTCATTTTCCTGTGGTACCTACTGGGTACCATGAACTTCTTAGCCTGTATTGACTAATACAAGCCACAAAAAATAACTGAAGGCAAATCTTCACCAAAATCTCCTGAACTCTGTCACTTTGAGCCTACATTCTTAAGCATCACCAGTGAGTGAGCAGGGAACACCAAACTGTTCCTTTCTATTTCTTCTTTTGCTTCCTGGAACATTTGATATTCAGCATCAAAAAAAAACACTTCTTTTTTCTTAAATTCTCTTTTCCTTGCTTCTTGGTGATAATAGTAAATTAATTAGCCTACAAGTATTTGTTAAGTGACTAGTTACACTTAAATTGCCTTATGTCCCTTGTACTCTGTTTCGTTTGTATTTTTCCATTTTGGTATCTTGTATCCATAGAGTTCCTAAGATCCAGTTTCCAACCTGCAAAATGGGAATGATAATATCTACCCTTTCAGTCTGGGGGAAGATCAAATGTGATAACATTCATGAAAAAAACCTATGATTGAGCCCAAAATATGCAGGTGGTGCAGACTCACTCCCTTACTGCTCTTATATGGTAACAATTTTTTTTTTTTTTTTTTTTTTTGGTGGAGAAGGGTACCAGAGGTACTTGACCACTGAGCCACATCCCCAGCCCTATTTTGTCTATTATTTAGAGTCAGGATCTTAATGAGTTGCTTAGCCCCTTGCTTTTGCTGAGGCTGGCTTTAAACTCGTATCCTCAAAGTCAATAGGTGGTTGTTGATGAGCAGGATAATAAAATAGAAGAGTTGTAGCGCTGACAGTCTTGTTGTGGCCATAAGAGAGAGTGGTTACAATGTAAAATTTTTCATAAAATGGAAGTCTGGTTGTTGGGTGCATTATTCACATAGAAGTACCAGATGGACTGAGAATACTGGTGGTGAGGACCTGAGACAGTGGCAACATTTTCAGGGAGGAGACGCAGTGACTGGAACACAGATGTCAATCACAGTACTTGGTCAGATGGCATGACCTTAGGTAGTTTGTATAAAGACAGTATAGTATGAAAGAGTAATGAGAACTCTGGAAGAATGCCCTCTGTTAAAAAATTCTGGGCTTCACCTTTTGTACCGACTACAACTCTGGAATTTCACCATCCACTGCACTCAAGTGTCATACAATTAAAAAAATAGATGGTCCTTTAAAGGGACTTAGTTGCTAAAGTAATATAGCCATCTCACTTTAAGAGTTTCTCATATAGAAAGATTTGGCACAGATTTCAAAGACACATTAGAAGTAGTAGCAGTAAATTTGTGAGTTATTAAAATTATCTACCTTAAATATATCTCCAGTCTTCTTCATCACTTCTAACTTGCACAGGTCACTAAGCAAGACTAACAGAGACCACCCACAAAGAAAGCTAAAAATTTTATTGGCACAAACTTGGTCATGTGGATAGCATCCAAAGATTTCCAGCCCCTGCCTCACCCCCACCCCCTGATTTCATAGGATGGTGAATTTATGTAAACCATCAACATTCTGAGGTTAGTGGTGCAAGGAATAAACAGAAAGCTGAACAGATAATTCAAGCTGTGTAGCAATTTGGAAAAACTAGTTCTATCTCAGATTAATAAAATGGAAATTGTGCTTCTAGAACTATGCTACTTCCTGTTACTGCCAAATCTCTTTTGCATTTGTATGATCAAAAACTCATAATCCTATTGAATGCACACAAAATTGGATAATAAAGTTCTCCAAGTGTTATTGTTAGTATCTGCTTACCAATACCAACACAGAGGGAAAGCTGCATGCATACAAGGTATTACAATATTATAAACTTTTGAATAATTTTTTTCAGTGTTCAAAATACATATATAAAATAATAGCCTGATTAGCTATTGTATATAGGGGAATAGAATTGTTGCAATTATATTTTTTGCATCAACACCCGAAGAAAAGTTTAAGTACAAAAACTAATAGTTGTTCTGAAATGGTACTTTTCTCTTTTCCTCCACAATGTTATTTGTGGGCTGTGAAGCAAAGCATTATCCTACACTAATGCCATAAAAAGAGATTGTGTAGATGAGAATAGGTTGGGAGAAGGAAGAGAGATTGGTGGTGATTAACAGAAACTGATAACACAATATTGATTATTATTTGCTTTTTCATCCCCAAATTGCCACAAGATAAACCACAACAAAAATTCCACAAGGTAGTAAACATTATGAACATAAACTCTTTCATTGAATTCACATACAGCATTACTAGAAGAATCTCAAGGACAAGCGTTTCCTTAAGAACATTAAATTAAATACCCAGTGTATTTTTTATGAAACCCTAAAGCAATATAACTCAGAAATTCTAGGAAGTAGGATATAAGTTGTCAAGAGAGAAACCCTTTCAAAATTCAGTTTTATCTGAATTTCAAAATAGTTCAACAGGAAGAAGGGATAAACTCGTCTCCTAAAAAGGACATACAGTACTTCAAAAATCAAACAGCAAGTTTTGTTTCATTTGTTTTGTTCTGAACCTGGAATTGGAGAAGTTCCTTCAATTTCAAACTGAACATGTCTGTTGGGCTGGTATGGAGTCCTGCAGATGGGAAGGGGGAAGGGCGAGGCGGGATGTAGGGAATGACATTCTGAAATGTATCCCTTGTTCAACATTCCTGAATTATTTATGTGCCAGTTGCTTGCCACATGTTTATCATATAGATTATGCTTATACCTTTTAGACAATGAGGAAAAACAGATAAAATTTCTTTTTCATCTCACTCCGGAGATGAAAGATTTGTAATCATGAGAGACAGGTAGCTGAGTCCTTAAATAGTTTAGGTAATGTTAGACCAAGGAAGCCACAAGTCTGATGCTGGTATTTACATTATTTTGTCGCACTCTTATTTTAGCGTCTTTATTCATTCAATCCTACCCGAAATCTATACCATTTTGCTTTTTTTGGAGACAGATTCAGCACCCAGGTTAATTCTTTCTTCTAACTCCAGCATATAGAAAGTTTCCAATTTAAGAAATGTAGCCCACAGAGGAAATCAATTTACAAAAGGAAAAGGTTAAAAAATTCCTTAAAAAATAAAATTCCTCTCTGTTGGATAGTGTCATCCTAATGCAACCTCCCAATATCCTTATGACTTAGTGTGACCCATAGAATTTCTCTTGGTTATGTATACTTTTCTAGACATTTGGTTTCACTGCACTGTGTTTTTCTTGGTATCAAGAAAAGGTAATTACTTTCAGCAAATTTATGTCCTTTCCTTTGAATTTTTGATCTGTCCTCTTTCCCTTCCTTAAAAAGCATGACTCCCAACACACATGATGGACAAATTCATTAATAAAATATGTTTTATCAGGAGAGACAGTATCTATCAGTTGTATATTAAGGAAATAGGAAGCTTCAAATATGAAATCATTTTGATATTTATTCTAAAAGTCTCCAAATCATCCCTTGTTTTTCATGTAGCAAATTTAGAGGAGAAAAAAGAGGATGCTCAACAGTAGTAGCAGACAGACTTCAACAATATTTAAAAGATTACAGTTATAAAAACTCTCCATTAGTATTCAGAAACCCCACTGGTTTAAGTGAAGCTCCTTATGCAATTGAGACTGTGGCACTAACACACCAGAGCCCAGGAGAAAGTGATGGAGTGACACTGTGTGTGCTCTAATGTGCATGCAAACATTTGGCTAAGAATATGTATGCTTTTCTGACATTAGTGTGGTATTCCATAGACCTACCATACGGCTCCATTATGTAGAAGGATCCACTAGAGAACTCCTGTTATGTAGCAGAGCTGAAATATCTGCCTCTTTTATGCAGGCAATATTCCATTTTAAAATGTTTTCCAATCTGGCTCAGAATAACCCCCTCTGTGAACCAAATGTGTTCGTTACCAAATATTCTCTATGGTTTTTCTCCAAGGACTGAGACAGCCTCCAGGTGTTAGTAATGACCTAATCATACAAAAGCCAGCATATTTATCTACTCTTACCCCAAGAAAAAAATGGGTATGCTTTCCTCTTAGTCTGCTTTGCCTCGACAGCATTCATAGATCTGCTGATTATATATTTGTAAATCTCTCCTTTTATCTCCCCAACAGATGCATGCTGTGACGAGAAACACCGAAGCACACATTAGAAGCAATGATGGTTATCAGCCTAGCAGAGGCTGATGGGCTTCCTCAGATCCCGCCATGGAACCAATAGAATGCCAGGAAATGATTGGCTAGGGAGCTCTTCCACATTGTCAGGAGCATTGGAAAAAGGCTGCAAGAGAATGATGAGAAAAAACCTGGAGAATGGCAAATGCTTCACGAAGCAATCTGTTACATTCCTCCTTGCAGAGAGGGATGGCTGGCCCTAGATGAGAAGAGGGGTGATAGGACTGAGAAAGTGAAGGAAATAGAACCTGAGGAGAGCAGGACAAGGGGAAAAAAAAAAAAAAAGATTTATAGCCTGTATCGTAACCACTCTAATATTTGGGGCTTCTCTTGAACTTAATCCAACTTCTCTGTTGCTGAGAATTTATTATTTCCCTTATGGATTTGTAGAAAACAGACAGCAAATGTGTAAGAAAAATGGAAAGAGACAGAAAAAAGAAGACAAAAAATGGGGGAGAGGTAAAAGAAAAAAAACTAAGATGACTTCGAATTCAATTCCAGTTTCTCCTGCTTTTGTCAGACCAAGTAAAACATTTAAAATCATCTGCAGATATCGGCTGGCTGTGCCATTTTGAAAGTGGCTATTCAAACCTTTTAGAGACAGACCTGGTTCTCGTGCCAGTTATTGGCCAAGATATGACATGTACTAATAGCACTTCAGAGACAATGGTCTTTCAATGACCACCAGGTACCAGTTCTTCTAAATTGGCCAATTTCGTGTGTCAGGAGGGCAGAAGACATACAATCACATAAGAAAAACACTTTAATCCAGTCATTATAAGGTAGGGACTGAGCAGAATGGCCGTGGTATTTATGGGTAGAGCTGTAATTTCAGCCAAGGTTCATTCAGTCAAGAAGATTGTTTCCAGTCTACTAGAAAATGCTTCCAATAAGCTTGAATTACAACCCCAATATCTTTCGTTTATTTATTTTCAGGTTAACATGTGAAATAACAGGGTTTTTTTCAGTTGCATTACTTTTACTATCTAAAGACCAATGAATATTTCCCACTCTACAACCAAACACATTGCTTAAGTTTTAATTTCTTAGCATATTGGCATAGCAACAAAATTGGTTTTGGATTTCCCCTTTTCATTTCTTTTTCTGCAACTGATCCCTGGCTTTAAAAAGAAGAGAAGATGGACTTCAGTTGCCATGTTCTATGGTGGTCTTCATTCATTAGTTTCTTCTTTTCCCTTGCTCTCTAATGTCTTCCTTTCCTATTACACCAGCTACATCTCTTGCCACAAGCTCACATAATTCCAGTCCCCTACCTTTGCAATATCTAATTTGTTATGATGTGTTATTCATGTAAATGTGATTATAGAGGAGGAATTAAGCAGAGGGGAAGTTTAAAGAGGGTTTTCTCATCTCTGTTATTCCAAAAAAATAGCCTAAAGAGATTTAGTATGCCAAGATATCATGATGAAAATATTAGAATATGAGGCTATCAAACAACAGCACTCTATTGAACCCTCATCACTATTACATGCAAGAAGAACCCAGAACAGAGAAGAAAGCTACATAAAGTTAGCCAATAATTTGTCCTAACATCTGCCTTTAATTTTTATATTGTGAAAAATAAAATGAAAACTGTAGTTTTGGCATAATGTTTTCAGGTGAGAAATGTATAAGCCTCCTTTATTTCACTTAGATTTATACCACAAAGTTGGCAAAAGTTCAAGTAAACAAATACAGAATCCTGGAAACTAATTGAATAAATCCTAATAATACCAATTAATGATATGATATTAAAGGGCAACGAATTTTTCTTTGATTCCCATGTCTGAAGAACACTATAGTATTCTGGGAAACAGTTTACCCCTTATAAATCATATATAAAACATGGAATATTCATGAAAGATGGCTAAGAAGATTTGTTTCTTCAACTGTACTGCTAAGGAAAACTGTCTAAAAATAATTTGTTTAAATTGCTAATAGGAACTACGAAGTGTGATCTCGAATGAAATTACTTTGTATGGAATAGATTGCAGACAATAAATATTAATTTCAAGATTAAATTCAATTGACCCAGTGTAGATGTGGTAAAAAGTGAAATGGAAACTTCTTTACAAGCATCTTTCCTTACAAGTCAGTTCTTTGCCCTTCTTAGACCCGTCATTATATGTGCTCAATACTTCTGAGGATCCAGAAAGAACTGAAAATTTCTCACAAAATGTGACTATACAGGTGGAGAAAGACTTTATAGCTCCCTACCTACGGGGGAATGGAACTAGGAAATAAGCCTAATTGGCAACAAATGCTTAGCAATGCAGCCTAGGGCCATTGCTCTGAAAGTTTAAATCTTAGAGATGGCAGGTGTTCTGGGCAGCAGGATGGTTTATCAGAATACACTGCTGAGAGAAGACAAGGGGCAAGGGGACTGGGATATCAATGTGTTCTCATTTCCCTCTTGGGTTCTGTTCACTCTGGTTCCAGCTCTTTTCATGGCAGCCCTTGCTAGCTAGTTCCTGGTTTACTCTCATGGAAAGAAAAGAGCCTCCAGAAAGATGAAGTTCTGACAACATGTCACTGGTATTATCTAAAAGCCTCTCCTTGATGATTAAGTCCCTCTATGACTGGGCTTGAATCTACACCTCCAGGCTTATCTCCTGATTCTTCATACTCCCCACTTTAAACTTCGATAATGACTACAACTGAATTGACTGTTCTACTTAACAGTTTTGCAACTTTGCTTACACTGTTTCCTCTTTCTGGAACACCACCATCAATTCACACATCCCTATCTCCTTTCGCTTGGTCAAATCACTTCCAAGATATTTCCTCCAGTCTCCAATAAGGGATAACTGATCCAGGTAATTTGCTACACTCCACCAGGTTCATCAAAGCCTCTACCATACCTCCTGAAGCTGCTTACTTGCCCTCCTTCAGATAGTGATTATATCCTGTTTATTTCACATTCCCTGCAATTAGCAGAGTATCTGGCACAAAGATGGAACCAAAGAGATGTTTCTGAATTAATCCAAAATTTCTCAGCCTCAGTACCATTGACATTTTGAACCAGAAAATTCTTTGCTGTGGGGCCTTTTTGTGCATTGCAAGATATTGTGCAGCTTCCCTGGCTTCTGTGCTCTAGATGTTAGTAGCATATCTACCCTACAGAAGCCACAATCAAAAATGTCTTCAAATATTATAAGACCAGTAGGATAGAGGAAGGTGATCAGGAGAGGGATAAGGGACAGGTGGAGGAGGAATGGGAGAGTGAAAATGATAAAATTACGTTTTTGTGTATGTACAAATGAGCCACAATGACATCCTCCTTTCAGTAAAATTAATATGTACCCCCCAGAAAAGTTTAAAATCATAGTTCCCAGACATTGCTAAATGTCCAAGTTGGGGAGAGAGATGTAAAAGTCCCCCAATTGAGAACTACTAACCTAAGCTATTGTTTAATGCTGGCAAAAATTCTGGAGTATATTTGTTCTCAGGAAGACTGCTAAGGAATCCAAATTTAAGCATGGTAAAACTAGAAAGCAATTAATATTCTTCAGCAACTCCCTTTATGTCACTAACCACAGGTTAGTGTTTTCAAAGCCAAGTGAAATCTGGATTTTTGTAGATCACAGTCTTCCACATTTGAGGGGCAAGACACTTCCTTAGTGTCAAAGACAAGTAGTATACTTGTTTTTTTTTTTATTATTATTTTACTCATAATAGAAATGGTATGAGTCAAGGACAAAAGTTTGTGTCTTTCTGGATGTTCCTAACATAGCACCTTCAATTCCTAGAGTAACTATAAAGGTGAGAGGTACCCTGGGAAGTGAAGGAAGTACTGATTTATACATCTAACTTGCCCATGTGGTGACATTGGACAACTTACTGATCTAATATCTCAAGGATTTGTTTGGGGATTAAATGACAATATATTTGTAAAGTGATTGGTACATATTGGAAATTCAACAAGCCTTGGATAAAATTAAGTTTCTTCATACTCTCACCTCACAGAGGGCAAATGATTGCCGGAAGACCTCAAACACCACACACCAGACACTGGAATCTGAGTCTCTTCATTCCTACTCAGAGCCCTCTTCATTATACTAAATTTTTCTAAAATCAAATCAAATCAGAACCCTAGGAGTAACATAAAGGGAAAAGGGAAAACTGTTTTTAAATTCCAGTCACAACTATTGTGGACAGGAAGAGAAGTAAAGAAAAAAAAAAAAAAAAGACCCCCAAAAACACGAGGAGGGGGAGAAAGTTTGTTTTCTTTTAAATTTGTTCCATTGGTCCTTTAATAAGTTAGTTAAAAGTGACAATTCTAAGTCACATTGCCTAGTATTGGTGGGAAGTTCAACATAAACCTCAATACAAGCATAGGTGGCTTCTGATATTTAACACATTCCAGTTAGAAGGGTTCTACCACTGGTTTCCATGCAAAGAAAAGGCTCTTTTCTTTTAATAAGTGTAGTTGGACATTCATTTGAACAGCGTGAACCACCAGCCACCTTTAAGAATATTCATCGCCTGTCTTGTTAGACTTAGATTCCATCCTATGCTGGGAGGCAATCTGGTGAACTCTGACTTCTCTAAATTCTTTCACAGTTCCCTGATTTCAGCTCTTTTATTTTCTATTTATGATCTTCCATGGAAGAGGAATGGAGTTGATTTATTCACATTAAGTCCTTGATATACCTTGAATAAGGTGTAGAGGAGGGTTTCAGTGACTACTTGCTCACCTGAAGGTCGGTGATCTATAAACTGCCTCAAGGCTTTCTCATCAACCTCTCTTTAGGATATTCCCAACCTTCCCAAGCTTTCAGGTCCTCTACTATGTGGATGATGATTTCACTTTTAGTGGGTATGGAATGAGTCTACATATTGCTACTTCTCTAGTGAACAGCTATTTCTAGTAAATAAGCAAAGAAGTAAAGAACAGAGCTTCATTGACACTACCTCAATGTTCGTTGAACATCTGTGATCTCAGCATGTAACACACATAGCCCCTGGTAACCAACGCTACCCTCTGAACTGAGTTCATTCACTTTTTTCCAGAACCTATCTGTACTTGTCAAGAAAGGGGCCCATTCAACAATGTGCTGCAAAGGAAGACTTTTCTATATCTGGGAGGGGCCATTTCACGCCTCCCACTCCGAATATTCCCATCTACCCACAAATATTCCTTTTTTATTCCTTAAAGAAATAGTAATTCTTCTATGATTGTAGTAATTGCTCTAGAAAGGCTATTTCTTGGATTTGAGAGTGTTTGCTCCTCTGGGTGTGTGTTGCACGTAGGGCCTATGACTGGGCCACATGAGGAGTGGAGTGAGTGCTTACTGGTGGTAGTGTCACAGCTACAAGGGAAGGAACGCCATGGGATTGCCTTTTTAACAATTACCAGCTGGTTGGACTACAGAACCAAATGGCTATACTCTTTCTGCATTCTTGGAGTCAAACTTGTTTTAGTAAATCCTGTAGAGAAATAGAACCACTTAATAGTTTCTATAGAAATAACACCCACAAATTGAAATGAAATATCAATTCCATGAAAATAATCCTTTTACAAGTTGATTTTGCACTAAAGAATACTTTGTTTTGTAATTTGTTTTTGAAAACATAATTTGGAATAGTATAATGGAATTTTGATCAAAAGTGTGAATAAGTTTTCTGCAAGTAACTACATATCCTTATACACACTCTATTTCAATAGTAATTACTTCCCTAAACCTCCATGTTATTTGATTCTTATTCTTGCAGATAATAGAGAAAGCTACTGTAAGACAACTATATTGACAAAACTCCTAAAACTTATTTTTTCATTTTATCATAAATAAATGTATCACAAATTATTTGCTAATTGAAGCAAATAAAACTATATATTCTTTATGTTGCTGTATTCCAAAAATAAAAGGGAAAAAGTAAATCAAGAAAGTTAAAAAGTATTCATTAAACATCTATTGCGAGTCAGGCAGCAGAGTAATGTGTATAAAAACGTCTCAAAAATGGAATTACTCAGTGGGAGACTCTGACATGAGGGTCACTTTTATTTCTTCCATTAATGTTATAAAAATTAACAACGTGTGGAAATATGGATGATGTAGAAAACCAACCACCGCATTTTATGGCTTATCCCAATAAAATTTAAATTCGTGACCACATACCAATCTAATTCTACTATCTCTAAGCAGGCAGGTTTCCACTTTTTAATTTAAAGACAAAAGCATTTTCTATATTGTGGCTCTCTGCCTTTCTATGGATGTCAGAGGGGTCTCATCCAGCCAGAGAATGGAGAATATCATATACAAAAGGTATTTAAGGACCAAGATGGAATGTTGTACCTATCAGTAAGCCTATATGCCACTAGCAGAATTCATTAACAAGGCCATATGTAACTACAAGAGATAATAGGAAATGTAGTTTAGCCATGTGTCCAAGAAAAAGAGGAAAAGTATTTGATGGGAAACTAGCAGTGATCTGATGCAAAGGACACTAAATGTAAATTAAAAGTAGGAATTTTGAACTTTGTGATACTACTAAGTAACATATGATGCAAATATTTGAATATTTGGGGGTCACGATTCTTGCACAAGTAAAATTAGGCATGATATTCTGATCCTGCATCAGAAAATCAGAAGAACAAGTTTATAGAAGTACAATAAAGGTGTGAGCAAATGAAAAATATAGTTTCTCCAAATCAGAAAGTGCTGTAATGTGTCAGTCTTGAACATCCACCAAAGCTTTATTGAGGTATAATTCACATATAACAAGCAGTATGTCATTAATGCTAAAATTTATGTTATATGTGTGTACTATATAAACATAAATGTGTGTTTTATACACTCATGCATGAATACTTATGAAAGCATCACATCCAGATAAAGATGTCCAACATCTAATATTTCTTCCTGACACATAGTGACCTCTCATATACTACCCATACATACTCCCATGTTTAGGAAACCACCAATCTGCTTTTTTCCAGTACAGATTAGTTTGCCTTTCTAGAATTTTATACAAATAAAACATGCACCTTTTGACTGGTTTCTTTCACTCATTGTCATTTTTTGGAGTTTCATCTCTATTGTATGTATTGATAGTGTATTCCTTTTGCTCCCTAAGAAATATTACATTGTCTGAATATGCACAATTTGCTTTACATTCATCTGTTGGTGAACAGATTCAAGTTGTTCCCAGATTTTTGTATTTACAAATAAACCTTCTACGAACATTTATGTGCAACTTTTACTTTGGAAATACATTTTCATGTAGCTTAGATAAAAACCCAGGAATGGAATGTCTAGAATATACTTTTATGTCTCCTTTTTCTTCAATTTTTTTGCCTTCCTTTGAGTAAATTGATCAATTTTTATGATTTTGTCTCACCTCTTTTATTAATTATTGTTTTGCCTTTAAAAAATTGCAGCTGTTTTAAACGATGTGAACCTTCCTTCTAATAATGTACCACTTCAGTTACAGTGTTAGGATCTGATGTGTGCACTCCCAATTTCTCTCTCACAGCCTTGAACCATTATCATAATTTTAAACATGTACGCTACATACACATTACATTATTACTGTTTTTATTTAACAATATCTTCTAGCACTATTAAATTCTAAAAGAAAATAAATTTCATTTTATCTTAGTTTATTCATCTTTTAATACTCCTCATTTCTTCTCATTAATATCATATTACTTCTGCCTGAAAAATTCTCTAAAGAGTGGAACTGCTATGGATGAATTACCTTCATTTTTCTGTATCTGAAAAAGTACTTATTTCTCTCCACTTTTAGAGGGCATTTTATCTGAATACAGAAAACTGGGTTGACAGATTTTTCTTTTTTCCTTTTCTTTCTCATCCTCCTCTATCTCCTTTTTTCTTTTTCCCCTGCCCCTCACTTGTCTTCTTGAACTCAAAGGGTTTCTGATGAGAAGCCTGCTATAATTATTGTCCTATTTCTTTGTAGGTAACGTATCTTTTTTCTCTCTGGCTGCCTTCAAAATTATGTCTTCAGATTTGACATTCAGCAGTTGATTTGATGGCATGTACCCTGTTTGGTGTTCTCTAATCTTCTTGGACAAGTTTACTTAGCATTTGTCAATAATTTTGGAAAACTTTCAATTGCTACTTTGAATAATTCTGTTCTTTCAATCTCTTTCTGCAAATGTAGTACAATGTACTAACACAGTTGATATTGATTTACTAACGCAATTGATACTCTTGGACTATTTTCAATGCCGCCCCCCCCCCCAGCCTCTCTCTTTGTGTTTCAGATTTTGTGATCTATTGACCTCTCTTTAAGTTCACAGATTGTTTACTTAGTTGTGTCAAATCTACCCATGAGTCCATAAAAAATATTCTTCATTGATGTTACCATGTTTTTGACTTCTATTTTCACGTAATTCTCTCCAGTTTCTTTCTCTCTATTGAAATGACCCATCTGATTTTGCATGCAGTCTAACTTTTCCATTAGTTTTTAATGTCTTAATCATAATTATTTCATGTCATAACTGTGTCCTGTTTGGATGATTGCTTTGTCTCTTTAGAGTATGATTTTCTTTCTTTCTTTTCTTTTCTTTTTATTTGTTTATTTATTTTTTGCCTCACTGTTTTTTGTTGAAAGTTAGATATCTTATGTGGAATAGTAGATACTAAGATAAATATTTTTATGCACAACATTTTTTGAAAGCACATTAGTGAGGGCTTTGTGTTAATTAATCTAGTTAGAAATTGAGCCTGTTTGAAATTTTTCTTAATGTCTGGCCTCAGTTCCCAACAGTTTCAAATTCCTCCAGTACGATCAAGGTTAGGAGCATGGGATTTTTGCCCGAGGTGATTTGTTAGTGTTTGTTTCCCCGCTGGTGTATTTTTTCAGTATTCTGCTCCCCAGACAGAATCTGTTTCTCACTGCTCTTCCAACTGTACTCCACCATTATTTTTACTCCACAGCCATTAGTATGGTAGTAGGAGGAGAAAGAAGGAGCATTTGCTAAGATTTTATTTAAACCTCAATCTTAGGTGCAGTGTCCGTGAGCTCAAATGCGGCATATGCTTCACAAATACTTTTGCCTCTCTTCCTGCTATAACATGGAACCTGGAGCTTACATTTGCTTCTCCCTGGGGTTGTACCTTTAGAAAAATTCTATTTCCCAAGATGCAATGAGCTGCCTCCTGTGCTCTGAAGCAGTGCTTTCTTCCTTTTGTTGCTCTTCATCATACCACCACCCACACTCAAAGAATGAGCATTTGATCTGAAAGCAAGATGCGAAAATGGTTTCAGCTAGAGTTTAAGCTGTGGCTGCTCTTCCCTTCCCCCACTGAGCACCATAGGAAATTTATTTGGGGATTTTCCCCTCCCCGTCATACCTGCTAAACCTGGTGGGGTCAAGGTTCTTCCCACAAGAATGTGAGAATGTTAAAATATGTAAAGTCCCCAGAGACTTTGCATTCTCATACCAGCACACATTCCACCTCTAACAATTTGTTAACAATTTTTAGCTGTATCTTCTTACTGACTTTTACAGCAGCCAGTGCTATCTGCCCAAGTAAGCAAACCAAACACTTGGATCCTATTTCTCTCTCGGCTGACTCATTATCCCACGATTTCCCATTGCAATTATCTGGTAAGTTCAAAAAAGTCATTTATTTGCAGTTTGTCCTGTATTTTTCTTTCCATTATATTCTTTCAGGTCTCTCCTTTCCTGAGCTGAAATAGAAAGTGATCTAGTTATAGAACTACACATTGACAAATTTTTTTTTTCAATTCTTTAAAAAATGTTGCTCGGCTGTTCTGACTTGCATTGTTTCCAACCAGAAATATGCTCCAGTCTTATGGTTAGGTTTTTAAGATTTTTTTTATTTTATCAATCGTTTTGAGTAGATTATTTTGTGCCTCTGTTTGATTTTCTCACTTGGATCTGTAAGTTTGCACTTTTTATCAAATATGGAAATGTTTGCCATTATTTCCCCAAATATCTCCTCAAATATTTTCCTTCCTCCTTTTCTTTGAAGATTCCAATTATGTATATTAGGATTCTTAAAATAATCCCTCAGATCCCTGATAATCTGTTTTCTTTCCTTTTTTTCTTTTTTTGGTATTGTCTTTAAAGTCTTTTCCTTTCTGTTTTTCATTGTGAATAGTTGCTACTGAGACATCTTAATGTTCACTAATCCTTTCTTCTGAAATGTCCAATCTGTCATTAATCCAATCTAGTGCATTTTTCATCTCAGACATTATAGTTTTCATCTTTGGGAGAAGTTTGAGTTTGATTTTTTTTTTTTTTGTATCTTCCATTTCTCCTTGTAACATTTTCAATCATTTCTCTAGCTTTTCAAATATTTGGAATACACTTATAATAACTGTTTTAATGTCTTTGTCTATTATTTTAACATCTGTTTTTAAACTGTATTGGTTTCAATTGATTGATTTTTCTCCTCATTATGGATTCATTTTTCTGCTTCTTTTCATGCCTACTAATTTGTTAATTGTATGCCAGAAATCATGAGTCATACCTTGTTGAATATTGAATCTTTTTAAATTCCTCTGAAATTCCTAAGCTTTGTTCTGGGACTCTGTTAAGTAACTTGGAAACAGTTTGATCCTTTTTGGTCTTACTTTTAAGATTTGTTAGGCTGAAGCAAAACAGTAGTCTCTGTCTAATTTTTCTCCTCTACTGAGAAAAGACTCTTCAGAGTATTTCTAAATCTCTGCAAATTACATGATTTTCAAATCTGGCTGGGGAATAAGTAATATTCTTTGCACCACATGAGAGCTCTGAGTAGTGCTGTTGTTTTTAATGCTATCAGGTAAATTCTTGTGTTTTGTTTTCCTGACCTCCAGTAGTTTCCTTAGACATAGTAGCTGAGTAGCATAGTTGCCCATGACCTGGGGGGACATCTCTGCAGATACCTGGAGGTTCTGCTTTTGTTTTGTTGATGCACCTTTTTCCAGTACTCCGTCAGGGTTGGTCTCCCTGGATTCTCTTATTCCTTCCCAACTCCAGACGTCTTCCAGGCATTGCTCAGCTTCCTTCATGTTTTACAGCCTTGAGATCCTCTCATGACAGCAAACTTGGGCAATTTCAGGGTTTCCCTGATTTGTTCCCTGACTTAAGGACCATTGTCCTGCATTCTGTATGTTCAATGTCTTAAAAACTCTGGCTTAATAAATTTTGCCCATTTCTTTTGGTTGTTTCAAATAGAAGGACAAATTTCATGCTGGGTAACCCCATTTTGATTGAAAGCAAAATTCTTAAATCATATTCAAGTACACAAAATATTTTGAACATTTCCTGAGCATTTTACCTCTTCACCAGAAATATTTGTGTCAAAATGAAGTAATCACACAGTATAGTTTTTAGCATTTATACTGGATAGCTGATTTTTAAATTACTTTTATTGCCTGCAACTCAATATCATTCCTGCTTTTCTATGACATTAACCCAGAATTCCTTTGAGGAATTTGCCTTCCTAGTTAGTCAATGTAGTTTATTTTGGGCTCCACTCCTGGCTTAGATCATTGAAAGATGGCATTTCAAAGTAGTTTGAATTTGCATTTTTCTTACCATGAGTGAGATTAGGAAAATCTTCACATGCTTAAGAAGCATTTGTGTGTGTGTGTGTGTGTGTGTGTGTGTGTATGTGCCCATGTGTGTTTTCCAGTAAACTGTCAGTTCATATCCTAAGTCCATCACTTTTTAGGGTAGTTTGTCTCTCTCTCAATTTCTTTGAGCTCCCTATGGACTTACGAGAGTTAATCATTTGTCTCATAATGAGTTGAATTGCTTGGATGAATAGAGCCTATTGAGTGCAATCAAACATTCTTTACTCAACATATGATTTTTATTTTTATGTAGCAAAATCTTTTCTTTTTAGACATCTATATTTTTAATCATGGTTAGACTTTCCTAATGCCAAGAATACGAAGAGTCTTTCCAATGGTCTGTTTTAATACTTTCATTGTCTTATTCATATGACCACTTATAAATTAATTCTTTACATTTGTTAATAATTTTTCCAAAATATTCTAGCCATAATAATTTGTTTCTGAATTCTCATAGAGCTGATTGAGCCACATCGTTTATTACAATTATTTGCTTTCTCAACATTTTTATAGTATATTGTTTCACATATCTCATAATCCCTAGCTAAACTATGAGCTCAGTGACAACAGAGATCACGTGTTTTCTTCCTTTATTACCACAAAGTCCTGGTACAATGCCAAACACAAAATATAACATGCTAAGCACTAGATGTTGATGCTAAAGTACAACAGAATACATTGTGTTCTCTGTCTCATTAATTCCTCAGCATGTGTTGTAAAGTAGTATGCTTCTAATGATTGTTTAGTTAGTACTAAAAAATAATGACTATCTGCACCATAATGAAAGGTACACAGTCCTTGTGCCTTAATAATTTGAAAAATCTAACCATATATATACATGATACATAACCATATGTATATGATACATTGTAAGTACTTGATATTTTATAATAATAGTATCACTGCATACATACTTTGATAGACTTTACATGGCTTAAGTTCAACCTGCACAATGATTTTTATAATAATTTCCCCAATATTTTAGTCTAGTGTCTTTATGTCATATAACATGATCTGATTTGATGTCAATGGTTTAAAACACATTTTCTTCTTATTTCCTAAATTTCTGGTTTTCTAAATACTGTGCCTCTTGGGTAAGTAACCTAACTTTCCTAACCTATCTCCTCACTTATAAAATGAAAATAAGATTTTTTGTTCAAAATTCAGACATAAAAATAGACAGAAAGCCAAGTGCAGAATAGAACATCTCCAGCTACTCAGTAGGCTGAGGAAGGAGAATCTCAAATGTGAAGCCAGCCTGGACAACTTGGCCAGACCCCATCTTCGAATTTAAAAAAAGGACTGGGGATGTAAAATCACGTAGAATGCCCCTGGGTTCAGCCTTAGTTCCATAAATAAATAAATAAACATTACACACACACACACACACACACACACACACACAGAGGGTTATTAAAATGTCAGTAAAAAGCATGAAATATGGCCAGTGATAGTAAATGATCTCATCATTTTCCCCATCATCCTTGTGTTGAGTTGTTTTGTTTTTCATTTTTTAACCCTTTTTATATAGGGGACTTCTTTATTTTGTGTTTTTTTCTTCCCTGTCATCCTTTCTTCATTTTTTCCTTCTTTCTTTCTCTCTCTCTCTCTCTCTCTCTCTCCCTCTCCCCACCCTCAACCCGGCTGGGCTCTGTTTTTTTTTTCTTTCTATCATTTCCTCCCTCCCTCCTTCCTTCATTTCTTCCTTTTTAAAATCATTTTATTGTTTTTGTGTGTGTTTATTATGTATATTAGTCATTCCACCCTTTTACCCTGAGTACAGTGTGCCCTACACAAGCATCTTAAAATACGTGGGCCAGGCGTGGTGGCCACCACCTGTAATCCCAGCTACTTGGGAGGCTGAGGCAGGAAGATCACAAGTTCAAAACCAGCCTCAGCAACTTAGCAAGGCCCTAAGCAACTTGGTGAGACCCTGTCTCAAAATAAAAAAGTCAACAGGGCTGGGGATGTGACTCAGTGGTCAAGCACTCCTGGGTTCAATTACTGGTACCAAAATTTTTTTTAAAAAAATAAAAATTAACTATTTGGAAAAATAATGTGCTATACTTAAATATCCAATTTTAGCATTTTGTTCTCTAATAGGTAGGCATCACCTAAATTTAGACCACCCAGCATACTCACTGAGTCCTCACTCCTTAGACACGAGAGTAACCTTCCTGTCCTTTCCTCACCATCCATGTCTTCTCTTCTACAGTTCCCCTTCTATCTGGAGATTTCTGACTCCTCTATGCAGGCAAGTTTTTTTCCCAGGGGAAGTCCCATGAAAGGTGCTCACATCTGCCACATGACAGCATTCACAAGGTGCTTCATACCATCCTACAGGGTCTTGTCTGCCACCTCTGAAGCTATGGTCTTGAATGACAAATCATTAACAAAAAGATGCATTTTATTAAGTGTTTGTTACTCACCATGCAATAATATGCTGAGAGTTTTATAAACAGCCTCATGGACTCTTTGACAACACACTGAGGCAGATATGACCAATTTACACATGAGGAAACCAAGGCTTAGGGATGTTAAGCAAATTGCCCTGGGGTCACACAGCTGGTAAGTGGCAGGCATAAGAGCTGAACCAGGTGTTCATGACTCCAAAATCCAGCTATTACACCCATAAAGCCAAAGCTACACTCTAAGGAAAGGAAATAGATTAGCCATGTCACTTGGCACTCTTACTCTCAAAACAAAAACCTAGTGAGAACGAACAGAATACTCATGGATTGACTTTGAAACTGGAAGGTGCCACGAAATAGCCAATCAAGTGATTACAGACAGCTCGTACAGAGCAAATTAAAAAATAAATGTTTCGTTGAAACAAAATTTCCAGTGGGAATAGAAAATGCCCTTTGTACCCACCACAGTAGTTTACTAAGGGTACCTTATATTTCCCTTCAATCTTGAAATGGGGAAAATGTCAGCTTTGCTTTCATATATTTTTTTTTAAGTTCAGGATGGTCAAATATTAAACTTTGGATCCTCTCACTAACTGATAGGGCTTCAATATCCCTTGAACTCCTTTTATGGTATGAACAAAATGAATTTCTATTGTCTGTTGTTTGTTCTAAACTCCTGCCTGTTTTTTTTTTTAACTCTGTTTTTAAATTAGTAATTTTCACTACCTCATGCAATCTTCTAAATTACTTTTTAGAGTGCTGGCTATTAATATTTTAGGTAGCTTTGATGTTTTACTTTATAGTCTTCAATTTTATTTTACATTTCACAGGTTCCTAGCTGCAAATAATCCTACAGGCAATTTTCTCACACTGCAACTATTCCTTGAAAGATATGCTAATGCTGCACGACACTTGCAATACTGGGGGTTAAGTTAATCACCCAAAATGAGTTGTATTACTGTCAGCAGTGTATAAAGACATCCCATAGTGAGTTACAAGGAAGGCTAGCTTTAAAGCTGCATTTCAGAAAATACCCAAAGCTGGAGATGAACAAAAATAAGCATTTATTTCAAAGTCTGTTGAGCTCAAGAATCAAACATTTGTTATTTCTGGTCTCAGAGTTACCCAGTATAAATAAAAGGATTCATATCCTTTACAAAATTTAATTACCAGGAAAACTCTTACAGATCACACAGCCTGTCTCTGGGAAAGACAAACACTGCATAGCAGTCTCTATCTTCATATTTATCTGCACAAAAAGGAAGAAATCACTATTTAGCTCTGCTTAGCTGAACCACATACCAGTTCTAAGAATCCGAAAGCAAACTGTTATCTTCCACTCCCTCTGGGGAAGTGACACCTGTGGCAGTGTCACAACCTAGATGTGACTTTTGCAGAAATCAGGAGACAGTGCATTGTGTATGTGTTCATCTTACTCTCCTCTGTTCAACTTTTACTTGTGCCTTAAGTAATGGGTTAAGTAAGACTCTGGGACCTGCCAATTGTATGACCTTTTCCAGTCTCTGAAATCCAAGTTGCTTGTAATACTGTATCAACCTCATGGACAACAAAGTCACTTCCAACCATGGCAATTTATGGCATCTAATACTCCTTATTTATAAGGTACTTAGCAGCACCTTACCTATGCTCAGATGCAGAGCCACTCTGCAACTCTGAGTTCTATGTGATTCTATATGTAGGATATATAAAAAGTCAAGAGCAGCCATCACCATCAGCTCTGATGCTTCTCAGCGGCATTATGTGCACCGCCATAATGCTTTTCCCAATGGGCAGCAGATTAAGGATTTTCAGAAGGCTTGGTCCTTCCTGTCAAAGGGTGCTTCTCAATAAATTGGATGCTCGGAAGCAACTGAGGTAGAGTTCATAGCTTCATTTTAAATAGCAGCACATCTGCACTCACAATAATCTAGATTTCTCTTTTCTGTCTTGCAAAAATATTGAAATAAGATTTAGTTTCAATGTTGTGATATGCATTTTTATGAGAGAAGAAATATATTGTGAAAAGTGTATTACTTCACTTGAGAAGATCAAGAGAGCGGGGAAAGAATAAAGGTTTACCAGGAACATAGTATTTATTTGCCATGCATATTTGATATGAGTTCATTAAATACGCAATAGAAATGTCAACATAAAGTGTTGTTTAGATCAAGCTATGAAAACAAACTGCCCTGATATTAACATTGGAATATACTAAGCTGTGGTTAAATATAAGCCTTATTTACTGTACAGTGAAGAAATATTTTATTGACTATTGTTAAATAACCATCTACTTAGCCTAATTGAATTTGCCCTTTATTTATAAAGACTAATGCATGGAATACTATGATGGTGTGGTTGATTTGCACTCTAACATTCCATCTATCTGCCAGTCCATGGATTTTCTTTTCTCATCCATTGACATTCAGTGATTACTGATTATCACCAGTCCATGCCTAATTTGAGAATATTTTCTGTCTCACTGGACCATTGCCAAAGCTCTATCCAGTGAGGAAGCAAAGCACAGAGGTGTCTTTTTAGGGGAAACTTGCTGTAGAACTGGAGTGCATCTGACTGTACCGCAGCATGGAAATCCATTCAGGGGCACAATGAAGGGTTTCACAAGACAGAGTAGGCTCATTGGGGTCTCTCCTGGGAAATGAAATCTGAACAGATATTTTGGATTAAAACATGAATACCTCTAGCAAAAGTAGAAGGCTGTGTAGTTCTCCTGGCACATTGCCTCCTGATAATCATTAACATAATGCAGAAGTAAGAAGGTAGGAGACTATTATTATCCTCACGTCTCATGCAATATGTAGGAAAGCTAAACCTGCTGTAATTAATACTGACCCTTTCTTTACTGGTAGCTCTCATGGCAATTTTTAGGAAGAATATCAGGAGAACAAATGTGTAGTTGAATTTTTTAAAACCTGGGTTTTTGCCTTACAAATGATTTCTGCCACTGATCTGACCTTAATCCTTCAGGGTAGTGGAAATAAAGGCCATGAATACAGATGTTGCCATCAAGATGCATAAACACTGTAGAAGTATAAGGAAAACATTAGGATTTATCCCAACTCATTTCTAAAATGTTTAAACCCTCTACTCAAAGGTCATTTCCCTGCCTAAAGTTAATCATAAAAAATAGATGCATCAAATATTTTAATTTTAATGTTATATTTGAGGTTATTGGTTGTTTTGTGATTTCTGAAGCATCTGTCAATGGACTAATTGACATAAAATCAGTTATTAATTTTTAAATATTTTGAAATTTTAATGGATATGTATATCCTTTTGTTTCCCTCTACTCAGACTTTTAAGCTAACAGGTTGAATGAATAACTCTTTTTCAAGGTTAGGGTTCAAAAACCTAAAAACAAAAACTAATGTTAACTCCCAATGGTTATTTATAAAGGATAATGATTTATCCTTTGGAATAGTGATTCAAACTGCACAGTTTAATATATATATTTCATTTCTCTTTAATTATTTTCTACAAATTTCTAATTGCCATCTTGAGTAACTCCAGGTAAAGGGTTTCCCATCATAGCTGGACTCTGACAAACATAAAGATTAAAATATGAAGATTTTAGAGAAAAGATGGAATTTTTTCACCACAGAAACTAGGCAACATACAACTTACCCGAGGGGTCTCAATCAAGTCATCATTACTTTGCACAAATTTCTCTTTCAGCAAATTTACACAGAAAACACTTCATTTACAATCTCTCTAGGACTTAAAATCTTAGCTAGCAAGTGATTCCAATAAATAGCCAAGTGACTGCCAAATTGGAAATTTTTCTATTAAATTTAGTTTCTTTATTGATATTTTAGTTGATGCACCGATAGTTATGGTTTGTATGTGAGGTGTCTGCCAAAAAGTTCATGTGTGAGGATGCAAGACGGTTTAGAGGTGAAATGAGTAGATTATGAGAGCCTTAACCCAATCAGTGAATTAATCCCTTGACAGGAATTACCTGAGTGGTAATTGAAGTCCCGTAGGGTGTGACTGGAGGAGGTGGGTCTTTGGGCCATTCCATTGGGGTATGTTTTGGATCTGGCAAGTAGAGTTTCTCTCTCTACCTTCTGATCATCATTTGAATCACTTTTTTTGCCACACTCTTCGGCCATGATGTTCAGCTTCACCTGGAGCCCTGAGGAATGGAGCCAACTGTCTTTGGTCTGAGACCTCTGAAACTGTGAGCACCATAAAAACTTTTGTCCTCTAAAATTGTTCTTGTCAGGTCATTTAGTCACAGCAGCACAAAGGAAACAGCTACTAAATACAGAAAATTCTTTTCGCTAATAAAATTGGTCAAATGTTATAGAATTCTCAGGTGCTTTTTGAGATATGTCAAGAATATCAAGATTTTTAGGCACCAAGAAATTTGGTTTCATTACCACAATCTATGTCCCACTCTTTTCTCCTTCTCTTTCTATGGCTCACTTTTGTGGCATCACAATTAATTCAGGCAACCAAACCAGCAACTCCAAAGTCATCCCTGACAACTTCCTCCCTTGTCTCCTTGTGCTGCCCCCCTGTGTCTTCTCCCTTCAACTCTTCCTCTCCATGGTCAACATTGTTACCTTGCTAAAACAAACTCCAACTACAGCTGCAAGGAAAGTTGGTATAGTGAGGAAGACAGAATATCAGGGTGATGATATTATAGATCACTTTGTCACTTGTCATTAATGCGGCATTGTCTATTTGATTTAAAACAAAAATAGGTTTCTGAGTCAAAAACTATGACTTTGAATGGAACGCAATCAGGGGACCTTGGACAAATTACTTGATCTTTTTAAGCATTTGCTTCCTTCTCTGTAGAATGCCATAAATTGAAATCCTTTAGACAAAACCTCAATTTCTTGTCATTCCTTGTTAAGCAAGCTCTTACACTGGCAATCTATTTATCTTCCTATGTGGTTTCATGCAAACAATCCTTATGACCTATCTTTGCTCTTGACCCCCACATCCGGTATTACTCTTGACCACATCATACACTAATTTAATCCCGGATTCAGGAGACAAATTTCAGCTACATTTTAGAGACTCTTACTCATAGGATTAACTTTACTGGTTTCTCAATGAGTAAAGAAATATACTATTCTCTCTTCTGGTTCTCTATATCAACTTGAAAATTCCTTCTTTATATTCTTCATGGGCTTCTTTTATTTAAATCCTGATTTTTTTCTCCCCAAAGTTCTATTCTTGACAATTAGTTGTCTCTTTCCACCTTCTCTTTGGGCAATTCACTCCAGTGATTCTAAAGACCACCGGTATGCTGGCGATTCCCATTACAACATCCTTCACTTTTCCTCCTAGTTTCTTATTATCCTCTTCTCTTGGCTACTGTAGGTATGATGTGGGCTTTTTCCTGACTTCAGTGGTGGATATAAAATCAAGCCTGTTGGCAGGTGGGCCACACCTGTAATCCCAGTGACTAAGGTGGCTGAGGCAGGAGAATCACAAGTTCAAGACCAGCCTCAGCATCTTAGCAAGGCTCTAAACAACTTGGAGAGAACTTTTCTCAAAATAAAAAATAAAAAGGACTGGGGATGTGGCTCAGTAGTTAAGAGCCCCTGGGTTCAATCCCCAGCAAAACAACAACAGAAAAGAGAAAACACACACACACACACACACACACACACACACAAAACCAAGCCTGACCAAGTGGGCTTCTATTTGAAAAATTTCCTACCACTCTTCAGTCTTTAAACTTTGTTATTCATGTGTGTTTTGCTTTGATTGCTTTCTCTGCTTAATGTATTCTTCCTACTTTACAACTTCAAAATTCAGAATGGAGAATTTATCAATAAATTTCCAATCTAAGCTAAAAGGACTTTTTACCCCCATCACTGACAACAATAAATTTTAATTTTGTGTCAATTTCCCTTATTAGATGTAAATAATTCAAAGACAGAATCATTTTCGTAATTAACTTTGTATCCTCACCATCTTTAATATACAGGTGGAAATGACTCCATAACAATACCAGATTCTGCCTTGGACATCTGATCAAAAGAATAATAAGTAAATAAATAAGGGAAGCTAAGGTCTGTGGAGTCAGGTTATACATTTAAGATGTCATGGGAGAAATAGATGGAAAGGTCTAGGAGGAAGAGGAGTATATGAATCTGAGTCAACATTCAGTAAAGATCTGGGCTGGAGATAAAAGTTGATAAGTCATAATTATATAAATGGTAATAGGGCAATAAGGAAATTTGAATTGTTTTCTGTTTAAACTTCATGCTGAAAGCTAATTATTTAGACCTTCTGCTTTAATCAGAGTTGCTTCTACAGAAAATCATTTTAATTAACTCAAATATTCAAGAATCTGGATGCCTGTAACATCCCTTGCTCTAGATTAAGTAACACAGTTTTGATTTCAACTAGACTGCTATATTATTGTGTTGAAAATGAGACTTACCCACATGAAGCTATTAACAATCACAGCAAAATATATAAACTAAAGGTTGAATTAAACATTACTGAGCTCTAAAAGGCATGACACAAAAGAACAAGTGCTGCTTTGTGGTGTTAAAGGCAAACAAAATGTCTGTAATTCTAATGTACTCATGACTTCCAAGCTCATGTTCCTAGGGGTTATAATAAAATATTAATTCACTCATATAAGCAAAGGCATTGTAAAATTGTCCCGTTAGATAATAAAAAGATTCAGAGCATTAACTAGCTATGCATTTCTTTTCTATTTTCAAGAACTATGAAAAAGATGCTGGGAACCTGTAACAGGTACATAATTCATTTATTTTATAATATTCTGTAAATGTTTCTAAGTACCTACTGCAAGTCTTCATTGCTATGTGCACTGGAACTAGAGAAGTGAAGAAAACACTCAAAAATTCATATCTTCCTGTCTTCAGTGAAAAAGGCAAGTATTAAAATAAATAAAATACGATATTCTGGAAGGTGATAAGTACTGTGAGGTAAAATGAAGCATGAAAGAATATGGAATGCTGGGGGAGAGGGCAATTAACTTGAAATAGGGTAAACAGCAAGGTTCCAGATTTTAACAGCAATTTGAATGAAGTTCAAGAGTAAGTGCTGTGAATACCTGAGAAAGAAAATTCCAGGCAAAGGTAAAGACTATGAAGTGGAAAAATTCCTAGGGTGTACAAGGAACAGTGGGAAGATTTTGTGTCAGAGTAAAGAAAGCAAAGAGAAGGTGATGAGTGCTCCTATCATGGCAAACTCTTAGACCTTTCTAAGAAACTTGGCTTTTATGAGATTTTATTCTAAGTGGAAGCCATTGGAAGGACTTGATCAGAAGGATGTCATGATGGAACTTGTTTTTTGTGCTTACAGAGCGGCACAATGGCTTCTGTACTAGAGGAGACCATTGGAGCACAGGGACTAAAGCGGGGACACCTTTAACAATCCAGACAAGGGAATGTAGTGGCTTACAGCAGGGTGGTACCAGAAGACATGATGAGAAGCATGGTCAAATTCAGGATATATTTTAAAGTAAAGCCACAACATTTTCTAAGAGCACAAATGTGAATTATAGGCAAAAGTAAAGCTTTGATAAGGATGACAATATTTTTGACATGATAAATTGGAATAATAAAATTGTCACTAAATTGGACAAGATAAAATGAGCAGCAGGTTTGAACCAATAAGGTGGTGGAAATCAGTTCTACTTTGGGTCTAATTGAGGTGCCTGTTAAATTTCCAACAGGGTTGATAGGTGAACCTTTAGATAATACAATCTGAAGTTTAGGAATAAGGTCTGGCCTAGAGATATAAATTTGGCAGTTATTAATCTATAGATGGCAAAAAATGAAACAGAAAATAAGAAATAATGGTCTAGGAAAGTCAGATAGTAAATGGACTCTGAAAATTTAGCATTATTGCTTGGTAGCAAAAAGGACACACTTCATCTATTTGATCATAAATTTAAAGGGAAACCAGAAAGTAATGCCCAAATATGGGTGCAACATAGGCAGAGGAAGAGATTTAACCAGGGTTGTACTCTGCCAGCTGTGCCAGATGTTGAAATACAATTTGGAAAGTGAAAGATCTGTTGGGGAGTAATTCCTCTGAAATTAAAGACGACCCAACAGACCATGATGCCTAGTGACAAATGCCTCAGTGGCATAAGAAGCTCACTAGACAAATCCTGCATTGGATGAACATGGCTACACCTTGATACCAGCATTTTGCTCAGTCATTGGCTGTGACTATTCCAGTAAGTTGTCAGCAGACCTAAAGGGGTTGAAAACTGAAGGCTTATCAGCTTATCAGCTAACCTTTTCCCAAAGCTCCATTGAAGGGGTATCTGAGCAATACATCTCCCCAAGTCTATCAAATCAGCCCTTCCACAACTGAGAAAGTTGAGGATGAATTTAGGAGATTATTTTATCAATTAAACATTAAATTTAATCTGCCTAAGGAGGGAAGAAAAAGATCAGATGTGTAAAAGACAGTGAAAAGAGGAGAATCGTTGAATGTAGATTCCTACAGGACTTAAAAGATTGTTGGAGTCAAGATACTAGACAGGTTGAGCTTAAAAACACAAGAGGTGAAGGTCATTGAGGGAAAGCATGAAGCTAGGATTATGGAAAGGCTTCTGGTAATGAGAAGGTTGAAGATGTGACCCTGGAGTGAATGACTGCTTATGGTCAGAGGGAGACATTTTCACTGCAGGAGGAGGTCAAGAAACTGAGAGGCTGCTGTGTAGAAGGATCACCTATGAAAATATTAAAAAACCTCTAGGAGTTATGACAGAGTTGGATTAGAAGCAATGTGCTGGGAGCAAAATCTTCAAGTAATAAAAGGGGTGACCTAGGGATTGGCAGGTTATTGCAACAAGGAGGGTGGTAGTAGAAGAATAGATGACATGAAATTCAGAGCTGGGAGGATTTGGAGAGTGAGAAAATGGAGTAGAGACAGAAATATGGGAGAAGTTAAACATCTATTGCAGCTCTAGCACAGCATGTAAGTAGAATGGGAAGAAATTAACACCCACTGGGGAGGTCTGCATTGCTGAGAGCAGTTTCCATTTGGAGCAAGAGGGTGAGGGTGGGTTCAAGGAAAGAGCTGGTGTTCCTGACTGAAGAACCCTTCCATGTGCTCTTGCAGTTTTGTTTGCTGAATGTTCAGTGGATATGTGGTCAATTCCTTATAGTTTCCAGAAGGCCCTTTATTATGATTTCCTGAAATGGTATAAGGGTGTTAGAAACAAGGACATAAGGAATAACCTGGGATTCTGAGGCTCTTTATGCGGATAAACAGAATGAGAAACAAAAAGCATGGTTTGATCTGTGGGTCTTAGAGCAAATGACAGTGATGAGGTCAAAATGATGAAAAGCTGGGGAATGAGCAAGTATCTGGGATACTGCAGCCCCCATTATGGACATACTTGGTGTTTGACTGGAAAAGTAATACTATGTGCATCTGTGTTATTGTTTGCTGGCCTGTGGTTTTTACACATTGATCATGCACAATACTTATTTTCAAAGAACAAGCAAAAAATGTTTTTGAGTACTTATTCTACATGACATAGATACTTTTTTCACATAATTTACCTCAAAAGATCTGTAAGGATGATATTTTATATGCATGATGAAGCTGAAATTCAGAAAGTTCAAATGTATTGTCTAAAATCACGGCTAACTCATAGAAAAACTAGGATTTTACATCAGGCTTCTCTGACTTGAAGCCTGGACTAAGTCCACCCATCTTACAGAATGCATCCATACCAGGTTGCTTTCAATATTTGACTCTTCTGAAATAATTGTCAACTTTCCAAGGTATGATATCATGTTGTGGTTGTTACATGTATGTACACACATGTTATATATAATTACATATCATCCCATATAATCATTTTGTTCACTTAGTTTGAGACTACAAATTTTTTTTTCTAATTCCCTATGAGTTTTTTTTTTTCCAGACTGAAGCCAATATGTCAGACTCATTGGACTTTTTAAATTTATAGACTAAGGCAGCAGATTTGATGGGATTGAATACAGAATGTGAGGGCCAAATCACAGCCCAGATTCTTATCATGAATTAAAAAGGAACTCCACATAATAAAAGCAGCAGATCTGGAACCAATAAACAATGATAAATCCAAAGGTCCAGATTCCATGTAAGCTATGCAGTTCTCATCCATGTCAAACTTTCTGTTAAAAATATATGTACTCCTGTGAATTCAGGGCTGGCTAAGAGATAGCATTTATGTTAATTTCATTAGAGGTTTTATTAAAATTATAATAAACAATGGATTTTAATAACAATACACCACTTTGTAGTCCAAAAAACTATAAGCCAAATAATTCATTATAATCATAAAGATTTCAGATATAAACTGTATGCCTATTTTATCTAATGTATAACTTATCAATTATCATAGCCAACACAATAAGAAGATTACATTCAGTTACATCTAATGAGATTGTTTCACTATATCCTTTTCTCAAAATAAAATTATTTTAATGTAGCATTAAAATAGCTACCTTAGAAATGATGTGATTTCTTGGCTTGGCCAGCAAAAGCATCCAAAAATATTTATCAAAGCTTGTTTCCTAAGCCTTCTCATCCTTGTAAGTGCCAATCAGCCCATTAGGCTGGCGATGAGGAGGAAAGAGGGAACTTGAATCACAAGCGTATTCAGTACCCAAAGAGAATGAGTACTTGAAGACTGATATTTGCCACTTTTCATGGAACCCCACAAGGCACATTTTCTAAAATCTGGATGTCTTTTTATAATCAAAGGAATCCATAGATTTGATACCATTTGCTAAATTGCATTAAATGTATTTTAATCTATCTGGCATTGCAAAGCAATTCATACTGGGTAAAATGCCTCCTCTGCCTCTTCCAGATGGATCTGTAGACTGACAATGGAAACTAAAACAGCAGTGAATTCTAACACGAAAGTCTCTGAGTAGCTGCTGTTGTAAGTAGGAATATCCTTTATGCAAAGCAAGTCCCCATGTAAAGAAATGACACATGCCAAGTCTGAGTGAGCACCAAATAAGAAGACCTGCAAAGTATTTACAAACCAGTAAGCACCACAAGGTTCACTTCTCCCTGGTGAAATCCTAGAAAGGTAATTCACCAACAGACCCAATGGAATCTTATTTTTATTAAAGATATAACTAATGCTATTTAAGTACTTCTTGTTGCCAAATGTGGTTCTGAGCAATTTTCCTGTAGTATCTCATTTAATTCTAGCAACACTGTGAAGTATTATTATTTAATCTACACACGTAGAAACAGAAGCTCTAAGAGGTTCAATCACTTGTCCCTAAACACCTCATAGAAACTGACTAGTTAGAATTTGAATCTATCCCCAGTATGCCTTCACTGCCCCAGAACTCCTCCCCATCACCAGCAAGATGGCTTATTACATGCCCATAAGCCAAAAGTTTCATAAGTTTTTGTTCACGCTTTTCAGGGCATGAAGTACCAAATGCAGAATTTGAAATTAGAATCTGAACATAAAAAAATGAAAACATGCACACATACAGCATACCTTGTGTATTCCCTCAGAGAGTTCTCACACCTTTTTTTTAAAATTTTTTTATTTTTTTTATTTTTTTTTATTTACTTATTGATTCATTGAACACAAATGGAGTACAGCTATTGTTTCACTGGTTGTTGTACACAAAGTAGAGTCCCACCATCTGTCTCACACCTTTTTTAATACAATTCCCTCTGTGCATAGGCTGTAGTGGGATTTGATTGCCACGATACAAGTGGAGAACACCAGTACCAGAAATGCAGACTAACTCGTATATGAAATAATTCAGAACAATTGTTCTAAAATACTAAATTTTACTGAGAAAGCAAAATAATGTGTCCAACAAAAAAATTTCTGTTTTGGGACAGAATCTCTGGAACTTTTTTGGTGATAAACCAGCATCCTAATAATATCTTCCATTTAGGAGTGCCCATTATATGTGACACACTTTCCTCTTAATATTTTTCTTGCTTAATCCTCATGGCAATGAGATTGAGCTTACCATTATCTTCATTTTTACAGGTAACAAAATGAAGGAGAGAGACATTAAGTGATTTGTCAAAAAATGAACTGACCAGCATTTCTAAATTGGTCTTTCAAACCTTAAAATCTGTTTCCTAACCATCACACTATATTCCTTTTGGGGCCTTCTGAATTATTACAATGTAATTTCAAGACACATAAGCAGTAACCTGGAACAGTGGCCAGCCTGGGCAATTTAGTAAAATCCTGTTTCAAAAATAAAAAATAAAAAAGACCAGGGATGTACTTCTGTGGAACAGTGCCCTGGGTTCAATCCTCAGAACCAGGGTGGGGATGGGAAGGACCAAGAGGCGGTGACATTGTAAAGTCATTCTGAGGTGAAGGATATATCAATAACTATCATCAACTATTTCTTCCTGGACCAACCTTTTCAAATGGCATGTTTCATATATTAAAGGCAAATTGTGTGTTGGCAGAAATGATTCCCTAAAAGGTAAGGGTATTATGGAAAAGAAGAGGTATTTATCTGGGGAAATGAGTTTTAAAAAAACAGCTTAAGCAACTTAATTTTTCAATTCCTTGAGTTTTATAGTGAAGATTTAAATAAGAGTTACAACATTCAACATCATGAGGTTTTGAAGAACAAAATTACTTTTTAAATTCCTTTGGAAGACATGAAAGATTGTACTGGATTAATATTTTTTAATGATACTGAACAGACTCACTAGGAATTTAACAACTCTAAAAAAGAAATTTCCCAGTACCAAATACTTGGGCAAATTTCAAACTCTCCTTTCTTTCATGGTAGTTATGACTTTTAGCACCAAAATATTTTGTTTCTAGGTAAGCAAAGAGAAAAAAATTTTTAAACCTATTGGTCAAAATTAGAAAAACATTACGATCCTAACAGGGCAGCAGTATGTACTTGTGTAGGGGCAAAAATAAGAGAGAAAGATGGGTGAGAAGAGTGGTACCTCTACCCATAGGTCACCTGGGGACATACACAGGGTTTCTGAAATGTTTGTGAACTTGCAGCATTTGCCCATAGAATTCAATATTAAAATAACCTCTTCAAAATAAATATGATTATTAAGCATAATCTTGATAGATCATTCAAAAGAACCAGAAATACCAAAGATGAAATTAGATTAACAACTTAAACTAGTAATTTTGACAATCAAATAAAAAAAAATGCCAGTAGTAGGAAATCAGATAATATCTGGCCAAGATCAGGCCCTCATCAGCAGGAACTAGTCAAGAGCCAACTGTTAGAAGCCTCTTATTGTTGTTGTTGTTGTTTTCTTTTTCCCCTCTAGTCATATTTCAAAAGATTAAAGTGAACATTTATCTCCCAATCTATTTATCTGCATTTTCAATAATTGCAAATTGTTAGGAGTAATCAAAAGATAATGACACAAATGTGTTCCAGAAAACACACACACACACACACACACACACAGAGAGAGAGAGAGAGAGAGAGAAAGAGATGTAAAGAGAAAGAATCAAAGAATCTGTGGACTTTTCCCATCATTTTGCCCCATGATCCTTGCTACAGGGATCACTCCTCCCAGCAGCCCTTCTCTACTAACCACAGCATCTTGCTGGAACCATTTCTGGTAAGCTGAGTTGTCGCTCCTAGCATCCACCACGCCACAGGGTTGCTGCCATTTTGACTCCCATTTTTGTCAACAGATTCTGACCGAAGAGGACCGAAGAGAGTTTATTATAATTCCAGGTACCATCTGCAATCACTGTTAAAAAAAAATGAAATTGAAAACAACCAGTTTTTATTCTGCATATATTTTCCCAATTTCAATTAAAAACAACAGCTGAATATTAAAAAGCCTTTCCCAACTTGTGGCAAATCTATTACTTTCCTTTAACAACCCACTACCTGTCTCTACAAAATTGCAGCTTGTAAGGGAGGAGATGGTGAAAACGAGGGCAGGCTCAGAGCTGCCTTAATTTATCACAACTTGTTTTGTACAGACATGCAGAATGGGAGCGTGGGCAGGAGGCCAAGCAGGAGGCAGCCAAGTACCTCTGACGCCCTGAAGAGCCCAAACCACCAGCAGTCCTCCCGCCCGTGCCACTGGGCTGGATAACCACAATGTGTTCTTCATTTTTCTTTTCCCAGAACACAACTGAACTGGAGGAGGGAGAAAGAGTGAGGAAACCTGGACATTTTATCTCCGGGAGTTTTTCTGTCCAGAAATTTAAGAATGGTGTTAAAAGGAAATCTGATCCAATGTCTCTTAACCAGCTGAAAAAAAAAAAAAAAATTCATCTCTGCAGCTTCCTGCACACCAGACAACATCTCTGTCATCATGTTATGAAGGCATCACTCTATCAGCTGTAAGAGTGCTGGAGGTGACTGATAATAATTAATGTATCTTTTCAATTACAGCCTCTGACAATATTACTGATAGACATGCTGTGGGTAACATTACATAACAAAAGACATGTTGAAAGTACTTTGTTATATGACTATTCCATCATTTATATTTCCTGCCTCAGCCACTCTCCTTTCTCCTACCAGGATTGATGTAACTGCTTCCAGTGGCATTTTCAAAGGTCCAGTTGTACCTTTAGGACCAAATTTTCATGGAGCAGTGCTAAACTTGCCTGCAGAAATCCACATTCATATTTTCTCAAGAAGATGGATTTGACTCCAGTAAAATTATCACCAGCGTGGCATGTAGATGTTATACTTTCTTTAGTGTAGCCTGGGATTAAGGGAGTCTGAATTAAATCTACATGTTTTTTATGAGAGAAAGTCAACTCTATACTTTTTGAAAATTTAGCTCTTAATGTACATTTGGCTCTCAAGGGGAAACTCAGGCATCACAGTGTATTTCCTAAATTAATCCAATTATAATGATTTCTATATTTAACGATGAGCCACAAATGTTTTTAATCACGCCTTGTTCCCTCTGGTACAGCTTACACAATACCATTGCCTGCATGCTAAAGAATAGCATAAAAATATTCTTGTACACTAATGGAATACCTGGCAATGTGAGGAATTCATCCTCAAAGATCAAACCACTTTCTGAAAGGGCAGAAGCCACGGATTTGGAACCAAACAAAAGTCTGTTTCACTCATGTTTTCTTTGGCTTTCTCTACCCAGCCAAACTGGATAATTCCAATAAAAAGTATCCACCTTGGGGCCTAAAATTATACCCTTACAATTAACAGGATAATTACCCACTCTGTATTCCTCTTTTGCTCCAAAGATACAACCATTGTTTTATGGCTTCAGGAAAAAATTGCTGAGAATTTAATAAGAAAAAGAAAGCATTTATCAGGGTTGGGATCACCCTTCATTACCTTGAGGCATGTTTCCAAGAATCTGGGCCCCAGAATTGAGAAGCCAGATATGTGACCTGGAATCTTCACTGCCCTCCCCCCAAATAGAAGCCATTTAATATCACTCTTCCATTGTGATTTATATACACTTGTGTGTATGTCATTAGAAATGAAGTTTTAAGTACATGGGAATATGTAGAATTAGGTCAGTGTGTTCAATAAGGTGTTTGGCAAGAGTTATCTAGGAATTGCAGGGGTGTGTTGGGGTGAAAACTTAGTCATGCATGCTCAATGGAAGTCTTGGTTCTTAAACTTTTGAATATTTTTCAACAACAACAAAAAAATCATTGACAACAATCTGGTACTGCCATAACAATGCACCACAAACTGGATCCTTAAGAAACAGAAATGTATTGTCTCACAGTTGTGGAGTCTAGAATTTCAAAATCTAGTTGTCAGCAGAACTGGTTCCTTCTAACAGGTGTGAGAGAGATGATTCTGCTCCATGCCACTTTCAAAGCTTCTGATGACCTCCGGCATTCCTTGACTTGTCAGGGGTGTCTCCCATGTCTTTACATTCTCTGTGCTCTCAAGCTATTTCTCCTTTTCCTAAGAGTACCTGTCTTACTGAATTCAGACTCACTCTAATAATCTCATCTTAACTTGATCATTTTACAAAGACTATTTCCGAATAAGGTCATGTTTAGAGATTTTCGTTTAGGGCTTTAACATCTGTCAAGGGGACACAATTTCACCTACAACAGGAATTAAATGTTTCAAAAACATCAATGATTTATTCAAATAGTACTATGCAATATCATCAGTCCTTGATTGAGTTATATGTGGCTAGATAGGTGTTTTTAATTAGCTGACAGTTGGGTCAATGGGTAGGAAAGTTGGTAGTAAAGAAAGCATTAAATACCTCCTAAAGGTGAGCATCAAATCTCAATCAAGGGAGGCATGTGTGTTTTCAAAAATCATGTTAAAGTTTAGAATTTTGTAGTTGAAAGGAAAGAAACTATCTGTAATACTAAAGACAAAGAGTAAATGTTCTTTAAAATATTGTTGCCTGGTGGTGTATGCCTGTAATCCCAGCATTTGGGAGGCTGAGGCAGGAGGATTGTGAGTTCAAAGCCAGCCTCAGCAATTCAGCGAGGCCCTAAGCAACTCAATGAGACTCTGTCTCTAAATAAAATACAAAATAGGGCTGGGGATGTGGCTCAGTGGTGGAGTTCCCCTGGGTTTAATCCCCAGTACCTCCCCAAAAATATATATATATATTGTTGCCTGTTAGGAATAAGACACTCATAAAAAAGGAAAATTTGGACATGTAGCTGAGAGGGAAGACATCGCAAAAAATGGAAAACTCCACATATAATATGGGTTGGGGAGAAAGTGAGGCTAGAATCCACAGCCACGTCCATGAAAGGGAAGGAAATTTTCAACACTGAAACACTACCAGTATGATAACAATTTACTGAAAAGTACACATGCATCATTACCCCCTCCATGATGTGTAACATGAGGGTTGGGGAATGAAATATGATGCAATCCAGTAAACTCAGCCTGATCCCATTTGGGCAGCTTAATCTGTTCAGTAAATGCTGAGATTTTCACATTGCCTTCTCTCCCCATTTCTCTCTGGGATGATATCTGAGATTTTAGCAGCCAAGGACGTTTCTATGACCATACAGAAATTCATACATTGAAACTTAATTGTCAATGCAATAGTATTAAGTGTCAGCACCATTAGGCTCTGCCCTCATGTGTGGGATTAAAGCCTTCTAGAACAGGCTTCACACAGCATTCATCCCTTTTGCTCTTCTGCCTTCTGCTGTGTAGGACACAGAGTGCAAGATGCCATCTTGAGTAGAATTGGTCCTCACTAGACATCAAACCTGCTGGTTCCTTGATCTTGGACTTTCTGGACTTCATAATTGTGAGCAATAAATGTGTTCTTTGTTAATTATTCAGTCTCAGGCAGTTTGTTAAAGCAGCAAGAATGGACTAAAACAGAGGCTCCCAAGCTTACCTGTAGATAAAGGAGACTTGGCATTCTCCAGATCATTTTGCTGTGATTTGCTGCAAGCTCTGGACTTTTAGCTACTAATGTCTGAGACACACTCTGGCATTCTGGGATTCTGTGCTAGACTCAGCCGATGATTTTCAGTCACCATTCCCTAAAAACAATGGCCTCCCTGTCTTATTTCCAATTCTCTAATGATCTACCAGTTTTCATGGCACCCCGCACACTATAAACAGATGTCTTGCAACATGTTGGAAATACCCACATCTGGATTATCTCCTACAATAGGGTTTGGCAACCTATGACCTCTGAGCCAAATCCAGTCTGCTACTTGATTTTATATATAAAGTTTTATTGAAATACAGCAATACCCATTTATATACATATTATCTATGACTGCTTGGGCCCTACAATGTCAGAGGTAACAAAAACCACATGTTCCACAATGGCTAAAATATTAACTATCAGACTCTTATCAAGAAAAGTTTGCTAATCTTTGTCCTAGAGGTTTGCAATATTTCCTTGGGAAGTTTTGCTAGTACACACATGCACATGCACATGTTCACACACTTGCACACATACATGCACACACATGTTCCCAAACTTCAAAATTTGCAGGTTTTGACACTTCTTTCTTGAATTTCTATTTAATAAAAAAAATGAAGAACAGAACCTATAGTATAAATCTTTCCTTTCCTTAGTCTCCCTTTCCCCATATTTCTCCAGCACAAGAAGATGTAGACATTCTACTTCCTCTTTGTATATCTTGTTTTTTGTATCTACTTGGACACACTTTAAAAATAATAATTCCACTCTCTAGAAATCCAGGTCTGGATCTTGTAAATAAGGACCAGAGAAATTTGGAACAGCATTTTCTTTTTTGAAATTGTCTGAGTTTCACTATTATTACCTTGTGTTAAAAAACAGCACGCTTTGAAATTCAAAGCACATCAATGACCTCTGGGTTCCAGGAAGGAACTGCTCTCCCTTTCCCTACGGCAATAAGCTTCTCTGCTCAGCCTTGTAAATGGAATGCTAAAAGGAAACATGATTTGAGACTGACAAATACATTGGTTTAATATCACAAAAGCAGTATCACTATTACACTGATGTGCATGATGATGCTTTCCTGCTTCATTGATCCTTTAAGTGTGAGCCCAGATTGCAGTGTGCATACCACTTTTAAATTCTGGCATCAAAATAGAAGCAAGTACATAAATCTGACTAGATAGGAAAATAGAAGCTACAGTACTGTCCTTACCAGTACAGACTTTATTCTGGGTATTATCTCAGTTTTAGCCCAACTTCAGGTCCAGTGGAGAAACTCTCAAAAGTTGTCCTATAAACTCCTTCACAATTTTTGTCAACAAGTATGGTAGCCTCCTTCTGTGTGTCTCTCAACACCAGTGGGAAATGATCTTGCTGCTCTAAATCTCTACAGAGAAAATTAGAATATCATCTTGTATTTATGACATAGAAGAAATTTTAAGCTATATAACAAAGTATCATAAACTCTTCCTTAAATGCTGGGCAACAAGAAAAGTTAGAATTATTTGTTTATGTGTGCATATTCACATATAATAATAATAAATATTGATAGCTTCTATTTAGTTGCTGCAAGAATGTCATGAGATTCCTTTCACCCATATATTATATTCATTTATGCCTCATTATCTAGTAAAGCAGATATCATTAATTCTGCTTAACAAATAAGGAAACTGAGGCCCAGTCACCTTAATAAGTTGACAGTCATATTGCTTATAAGAAACAGATAAAGATTTTAGCCCACCTATGTACATGTATGATTAACAAGAATGATATGAATGTACATCATGCAAAACCATAGAAATGAAAATATGTATCCCATATGTGTACAATGAATCAAAATGAAGTCTGTAAAAATAAAAAAAAATTAAAAAGAAGTGGAAAAAGAAAAGATTTGAACCCAAATCCATTTGACCCTAATTTATGCTTTTTCTTCTATTTTATACTGCTTGTCTCCTGATTAATCTTTGTGGGAACAAACTACAATGATGAATAGTGTTTTTGTTAATGACTACTAGTAAGAATTAACCCAGAATCCTACTTCCAAAATTATTAACTTTAATCTTCATTAGCTAAAATTGAACTCTGTTCTTTAGAAGAGTGCAAAGGATATTGTGATGAAGAAGCAGGAATGGGGACAGGCAAATGCAAGTAGATACCTCTGATGGCTGGTTGCACTAATATCTGCTTTGGTTTGGCAAAGAGCAAAGTTAGAATCCACCAGTGGCATTTCATTTCATTTCCCAGCTCATATCAGGAAATCTGGTACCACAGAAATATTTCATTGGTTTGTCTTTAGTTTTCTGAATTGTTATTTTAAAACTATTTTAACCAGGCCAAATATTCCATTTGAGTCAAATCAGTGGCCTCTCTGTGGCATTTTCAGAGAGAGAGGTGGCCCCTATCCCTAAAGTGTCTTACCCAGAGAGACTTGTTATACCCTGAAAATGCTAAACTTCTTTTTTTTACATACAAAACCTTTTATTATTAAATTTACTAAACATAATTCAATAAATATAATCATTTTTTAACTTATTAAACTTCTTCCTTAAGCTAAGTTCTAAAGTATAAATCAAGGGAATGCTTATCAAATTGACCCTCACAACCAACTGACACTGTGATAACATACCATGATCTTTATGCTCTAAGAAAAGGAATCCAAGAAGAATCTACTGATGAGGGAGAGGGAAGGGGAGATACCTTTGACTGGGGTATGAATTGGAGAAGGTTCTGGATATTTGTAGGGAAATATAAGGGCACCAGACTTCCAAGGACAAGGGAATGTTTCCATGGGAAAGGGGAGACAATTTTCACCTGCCTCATAAATTTGCCTCAGACTTGGTTGGTCTCAAGATTTTATTTTCCTGCCACTTTGTCAAGTTAACATTTATTTCATGTGTGACTATTACTAAGTTTATTGGGCAGTAGTGATTAACACAGATTCATGGTCACGTTCAACAGATGGCAATCTCAGTTCCCTAAAAATACCTGTCCTCATACTGTTCATCCAAGAAGACCAGTGGTACACTGGTAAATGTTTATCAGTCAGCTCTCCAAAAAAAGAAAACAAACACCCTGACCTACCATGTTTGCCATTTTCCATGTTATGAATACATCCATCATGACCAAAATCCACCCATCAACTCAATGTCACTTGATGTAGAATTTAAAAGAAACACACAGAGCTGGCTCTTCGGGAATGGTGTGGTCCAGCTTCAGCACAGCACTGCCCCATATGGTGCCCTTCCACCTCCACAGAATTTCCTACAATCACTTTAGCCCATATTGGTTCTTCCTTTTTCTAACTACCAGCCTACTATATTAGGCTGAATCTTATAGTGAATCTTACACTATTTTATGGTTCTATCATATTCTAGTTTGTACTATAGCTATCTCTCACTACAGTCATGGTTAGGATAGGGAGCATCTGATCCAATTTTAGATTCTAAGTGTCACTGCCTCTGTGTCCAGTATGATGAATGGCCAGTTTAGTTTTAGAGTTAGTTGTCAAACTCCTTAAGGATTAAGAAAATACCACACATTTCTTATTTATTTCTCATAGAGTACCTAGGAACATGCTGGTAGTTAATAAATGTGTTGATAGATCTTTGAGATCATGTTTTGAACTCTTAAGGTATGATGACATGCAGATACTCTATGTGTTTTGGACTCTTCAGGCAATGGGATGCTGGAAAATATTATACATGTTATCATTTTTTGGTTTTTGGTTTTTTTATGGGTGGTTCTTTTTGTCTCATGTCCCCAACCTACCTAAAACACATAGAGAATTCCAGACTTTGAAGCTTAGGTTCTAGGCAAATCACTGTGGACCATATATGCCTAGCCCTTCCTCTGCCTAATTCTAAAATTTGCTCACTGCTCATTTCAGATTTCTTCAGGAGGTCTGCTGCAATGCCATGCTTCTCAAGGAAAAGGAGAATTTTCAGATTCAGGTTGGGGTCTCCTTGTGGTAGACATAAAACTACAAGGTCACAATTTATTAAAATTGGACAGCAGTTTGATTTATTCCTAAAAGAATATAAACTCCATATAATCAGCAAACATGTCCAGTTTGTTCACCCTTAAATTCCCAGAACCTAAAACATTAGTGGCACATAATAGACATTCAAGTAACATCAAATGCAAGACAGCATAACTATAAAATTGAAAAGAAATAAAAATATGAAATTCAATGAAATGAAAAAAATGAAACAAAATGAAATAGGCAGACACTTCAATATAAAAAATATACAAATGTATGCTTCAGTGTGATTTTACTTTATAAGTCTGAATCTGTAATATTATCAACAACATGAAAATAATGTTATTAAACTGTACATGAAACTCTGAAATCAGGTTCTAAGACTGGTAGTTGTAATCAGATTTTAATGTAAATATTCAATTTATTTCTGAATTTGTTTTGGTTGTTTGAAATAGATAAAATCCTGAATTACACAAATGACTATTAAATTTTTAACCTGTCACTTTGCAATTGCAAAAGTCTTCAATTAAACACATCCAGAAACTTGAAAGAGGAGAAGTATAAAATTTGTTTGCAATTTGAAAAACTAGTGATATCTCAGGAGTACATTTGATGAAGTTTTACCAATAAACATATGTTTTTATCAATAAATACATCTGCATACACAAGATACACATAACTTGAAATATTATGAGGTTTCACTGGTATCACTAAAGAATCTCACGTATCTCGATACCTGTTTCTATCGCACATTCATAGTTCCATAAGAATTAAATTTACTTTATTTCACATATTAAATCCAAACTTTAAGTTTCAATTTTATTGCTATCACCGCATATGCAGTTGCAAATAAGATTAACATGGCAGGCTAGCATTGCCATATTGAGATCCTTCAACTTATTAAAAAATATCAGCAAGGGATGAAAACACAACCATGTTCTGAGTGAGGTTGTTTTAAATAGTGCTATTACCAAAAAGAAGAAAAAAAAATCTTTTCTCACTTGAAAGATTTGTAGCAGGATTTGGCCTTGGCAGAACCAACTAACCTCAACTGAAAAGGGAATTTTGGAACTCACCTATGTAACCACAAATAATGCTAAAAATTCTGCATTATAAAGAATATGCCTTAAAAATTGGGCAATATCTATCTCAAAACCAAACATGTTTTGAGAAATGTTCATTAATCTGCTTAATGGTGAGTGCTGTCTACATTACATCCTACAATTATTTAAACTAATTTTGGCAACTGCTCTTACTTGAATCAAAATGTCAATAGTTTTTCCAGTCACAGCATGCTCAATGCCAATTTCAACTCCATATATTTTTGACAACTTATTTGATGGCATACTTTAAAAGCTAACAAAAGACTTAAACAATTTTCTTGATGTAGGTACTTAAATGGTTTCTCCCACTTATAATGCACATATGTTATTATATATTATTATAACACACAAACATATACACTTGGTATTTAGTTGTCTAGCTATGTCTTAACAAAAACCAACAGATGTAATGCAAGTATTCAGACCTGGAAACAGTTGAATTACAATGGTTTCACATAATCTCACTTTTTGAAACAAGCAAGTCTTCATGAACAGTTTAATGTCCTTTTCACACAATATTTTCAAGCAATGGAAATAAGTTTGTGTTCATTTCTTGCTCATCTACCATGACTGTTGCAAAATCAATAGCATAGGGTTGAATGAGTATTTTCCTCTCTTGAGTTTCTCCCTTACTTACAACAAGACAGCTTCAAATGGTGCTATGCATTTTTATTGAGGAATTTACCATTTTAAATATTCTTTTTCGAGAGCACTAAGTGGTTCAAATTGCACTAACAGATGCTGGGAGACTTATTTCTATGGTCAAGATTGTATTTCAGGACTTCAGAAACTGTCAGAATTCACAGAGAAATAAACTTTGCAAATTTTAATTTCAAAGACACTCAGGACGTCCTATACGGAGGGGTTGGTGTAATTTGTGTCATTTGATCCTGATAATACTTATGGTATCTACCATGAAATTTTATTTTCTTCTGAAACTTCCTGTTTTTAATTAATGGTCAGTTTGCAGTTCAAACATCAATTATTTCACCTCAATTTTTAGCAATTACACTTAGGTGCATACTTGTTTTAGGCAGTAATGCTTGAACTCTCTTTAGTACAATATGTCATGATACAGGGCATAGAGTTCACTTGTTATTGCACAATTGTCTAATAAGCCATGATAAGACCATGAGCTGAGCAGATGTGCCTGAGCCTTGCCTGCTATTTAATTGAGCAGGGTACACATGTGCTGAACTAGTGAACTCACTTGTATAATTTTACATGAGCAGACATGTGCAGGCTTGAATTCAAAGGAAGACCAGAGCAAAAACCCCTTCTTTCCTAATCAATTTCACATTTGAAGGAAGATCATGTATGTGCACAAATAAGCAAAAGGAGCCACAACTTGAAATTTGCATGAAAGCAAGTTAAATTCAGTCCTCGATAGTCTCTAAAGTGCTAAAAATTGGTAAATACTGTATTTTAGTGTTTATTTCAGACAGGTTTTTGGAGTGTTTCATTTTGGTAGTGGCTATTGAAATAAATGAACTGTATTTTTTTAAATTGAATTAAATGTGAAGTTCTAGAAGTGTTCCACAGAGACCTGAGGTTTCATAGAAAACAGCTTGAAAGTACACATAGATTGTGAAAAAGTCCACTCCAGTATAGCACATTTTCAATCTGTTTAACTTGTGGCTTCCCAAATGAAATCACCTCCCGAAGGAATGGAGGAGAATAGAAAGGAAAGAGGAAGAGAAGGAAAGAAAGCAGGAAAGACAGGAGGAGAGAGAGAGGAAGGGGAAGGGGGAAGGTAGAAAAGAGAGGAGAAAGGAAAGAGGCATATAAAGGAGGTGAGAATTGAAAAAAGAAAAGAGAAAGGAGATGAAGAAGGAAGGAGAAAGGGTGGAAGGAAGGAAGTGAAAGAGGGAAAGAATGAGTTTTTAGCTGGTATGATGTGATTTCATGTTTACAGAGTCCTCAATCTCTTCTTCCACCAGCTCTTAAGTTGTCTACCTCCCACCTGGACCTGCTCCTTGTCAAAGACCACCCAGTGACCTCTCTGAGCAATTACCCTCCTGCAATTCTCAGTAGCTTCATGAGGTTCAGTGTGCGTTTTTTAAATTTTTTATTTGTTCTTTTTAGTTACACATGACAGTAGAATATATTTTGACATATCACATATACATGGAGTATAATTTCCCATTTTTTGTGGTTGTACACAATGTGGAGTTACACTGGTCATGTATACGAATATAGGAAAGTTGCATCCAATTCATTTTACTGTCAATGTGTCTTTATTCCTAGATGACCCAAGAGAAGAAGCAGTACACTGTGCTCATTGGTGGACTCCTAAGAAAAATTCTATTTATGAAGTTGATTAAACCTGCTAATAACAAATCTGATACTTTTGATTTTCTGAACTTATGACCATAGGAAATATTAATAAGACAAAAGCTTTCTGAGTACCTACTATGTGAAAGTAAGTTGATTGTTATGAGACAGTTTATCAGGCACCATGTTCCAGACAATGTGGTAAATAAATTATGTACCTCACCTTTTTCAATTTTCATAACACCAGGAGACAGAAAATACAATATTTTCCTAAAACAGAGAATTTTGGCTTAAACACTTGAATAGCCCAAGGTCAAATAGTTGGTAAGAGATAGAGAGAAATATCAAACTCAATCTGTATGATTCCAAAATATCTATGATATTAATTCTTTACATCTGCATCTCTTCCTTCAAACTTACATATCCTCAAGTACAATGGATCTCTTATGAATTCATTGCCCAAGAGTTAAGTTCTTCATCTTTTTTGGTATGTTAGTACAGTTTTAGTCTTTTAAAATTTTTTCCTGTGTCATTTAAATTCCATATTTTATCAGCATGATATAGTAGAAAGGACAAAGAAATGCAACACAGAAACACAACTCTTTAAAAAGGCTGACAGATTTCAAATTATTCTTAAAATTCAGGATTTTTAAATCCTGCAATTATAAGTCTTAAATCAAGGAAACTTTATTCTGCATCTATGCTTCACCAGAGAGAAGTCCTGAACACTTCGATTTTGAGTATTCAAGAGAAATCTGCTAAGAAGTATTGAGAAAGTAAAGGAATCATAGATTACTTAAAAGTCGATCAATTAGATAAATCACTCAATGGGAACAGAAAGGCACATATGTTCACAGAGACAGGGCTTCCTGTATATAAACATACGCATACACACACATACACACACTCTGCTTCTCTCAGTCTCACTCAGCTTTCTTGACCACTAGATTTCCTTCCTGCTTCTTTAATTTGGGAAGTGCTTTCTAAATCACCTCCTCACAGGAGAACATTGCCAAGGTTAGAGAATTGATTCACACACTCCCCATTATCTCCACAAAACCAGCAGTCAGAGATGCTGTGAGTCACTTTGTTCTTTCTCAGACATCCCTTGCACAATCATTTGTAAGCACTTTCCACAATGCTTCTTGTTAGGTAGAGATTGACCTCTAGAAATTGATCAGAAGTAGTCAATCCTTAGAGCTCCAGTTAGTAACTGTGCCTCTGCTTTATTTCAAATATTAATATGATGATATTTTAAAACTAGGAAGATTTTTTCCAAACCCCTCATTTCACAGAATAAAAATCTATGACTACATCACAGCCCAGGTAAGAAAAGTGCTAGAGATGATCACAATTGCCCAGTGAAAAACCTAGAATTAAATTTCAGTGCAGAGCTAATGTATTCAAAAGTCCAGCACTCCATACCCATTGCAGTGCCTATGGCACAACACCCACAAGGCTGACATGCCATCCTTATCATTAATACAAATGTCCGAAACCTGACTCATGCATTAGCCCTTTTATCAAACCACCAACTGGCAGCTACTTGAGCAAATGCATTCTGTGTCTCATCTTGTAAAAATGATTTTATCTTTCCTTTATTAATCTATGATGGATATTCTTTCACACTCATATTGCTCTGGCATGATACACTCATGCTGTTTTATGAAAAAAATCCATACTTCAGAATAGGCTATTATGCAATCTTGATATAACTAATGTCACCTCATATAATGAATGACTTAATAAAATGCATAAAATGATTGCTTCTCTTCCCCATATTCTGTATTACCTCGTTGAGGCTGCTACAAGTACATACAATATGATAATTATTATGTTCTGTTGTCAAAATATATTGAAGGCTTAACAACTACTGATTAGCAAATCTCAATAGGATTTGAGTTACAAACTCTATAGTCAAAAAAATTAAATAAATAAACCTCACTGAAGTAGACTTCTCATAAAATCCTCAGGGTTCTCCACTGAGAGAAAAATTTCATACTAACATTATTTCCTTCTATATTCTGGCATATATGATTAGGACCATAGCCCAGGCTATGAGTTATTTGCTAACTTCAGTTCTCTCCAACCTCTAATAGTTAAAATTTGTGCTTCAGTCAACACTCCTAACACAGCCTCTGGTCTTTAATCTTTCAGAAGAATACTATTTTTTCAATACTCAGGCCAATACTTTTCTGGCTTATATCCCAACTTTTTATGGGTTATGTCTCATATGTAGAACCAAACTTTTCCTTCCATCATTTAATATTGTCTTCCTTAAATCCTGTGAAGGATAATTTATGCTGTTTTTCACAAACCACTAATCCACATTCAAGTAGAAACATTTTCTAAACTAATTAGTGTATATGGAACAAGAATGGGAAATTATCTTTTAAAGAGTTGGATCCAGGCAGGTCAGCTTTTAATTTCATCCAATTCCTGAATCAAATATTAAATAATACTGTTTTTCAGGCTTCATGTGGTGAACATGCAACATCATAGTATCTACCACATAGTAATATCATAAAACATCATACACTGGACATGTTGCTCCACCAAAGTCATCCATTTCATGTTATCCTTATTGTGTCTTTCTAGAGCCTTCTCATTAACATCTCTTCTGTACTCCTTTCCATTATTCATTAGCAAATACTTATGACCCAAAAACTACATATGCACAATTGTCTCAGACTCAACTTGGGGTCTATTCTGTCTGCAAATACGAGTACCTTATTGCTCCCAGAGAGCTCAGCCATTCTCTGTGGGGACTCAAAATTTCACCTGTTGATTAAATCTTGAGAGAACTTTGAGGTTTAGCTGCAGTTATTGTTTAAGACCCTGCCTGAGGTATTCAGCTCTTGGTAGGGAGGTGGCCTTCTGCCTGAGGAGTCTTTGTGAAGCATAGCTCTTACTTTTTTCAATCTCCCTTCAACAAAGATTGAAAAAATTCTAGGCATGTTGTAACTACAGTCTAATTCTTGCCAAACCTCTCCTTGCACTGGGATCCAACTCTCAGCCTGAAGAGATGTCCATTTCACAGGTCCTGGAAGCTCTTTTACATCATAGCCGAATAGGCTATGACATAGGCTTAGCAAAAATTCTATACCCAGACCTACTCCAATCTACACTCATTTCTCTCTAGCCCTTCTGGTTAGCCAGGAATTCACCTTGCAAATATCCTGTGTTGGATTGCTCTGTGTGTTAAGTTTTTCATCTCTGTGACAAATACCTGAGAAAATCAACTTAGAGAAGGAAAGATTTATTTTGTCTCATTGTTTCAGAGATGTCAATTTATGGTTGGCTGACTCCTTTGCTCTGGGTCTGAGGTGAGGTAAACACATGGTGGAAGAATGGCAGAGGAAAGTTGCTCAATTCATGGGATCCTGAAGGAGAAACAGAAACAGAGGAAAAGACCAGACATATAATACTGTCACCAAGGGACACCCCCAGTGCAGCGACCTACTTCCTCAAATGATGCCCCACCAGACCAGTTTCCACTGCCTCCTGGGAAGCCACTCAACTATTTATGAATTAATCCACTGAAAGGGTCTGAGCCCTCATGACCCAATCACTTCCCAAATATCCACCCCTGAACATCTCTGTATTGGAGACCAAGCCTTCAGCATATGAACCTTTGGGAGACATGCAGATCCAAACCATAACACCCTGCTTTAAAATACAATGACTTCTTTTTAAAATTTTAGTCTATTTGTGATAGATCTTAGCATGGCCTTTAGTACATATGAAAGAAAGAATATATAGGGCTGGGGCTATAGTTCAGTGGTTGAGTGCTTGCCTAGCGCATGTGAGGCCCTGGGTTAGAGCCTCAGCAACACATAAAAATAAATAAAATAAAATAAAATAAAGGTACTGTGTCCATCTACAGCATATATATATATATGTATATATATATACACACACACACACACACACACACATATATATCATATATATATATCAGTTAACTTTTTTGGATTGCATACATAAGTGAAATTATGCATATATAGCATATATATATATCTACA